>JALYBT010000228.1:0-23713 GCA_023510015.1 Pestalotiopsis sp. LF_19_12 | reverse complement strand
CCCCCCCCCCCCCCCCCCCCCCCCCCCCCCCCCCCCCCCCCCCCCCCCCCCCCCCCCCCCCCCCCCCCCCCCCCCCCCCCCCCCCCCCCCCCCCCCCCCCCCCCCCCCCCCCCCCCACGGCTCATGATGACTACCTTTGGAGGTGCTTCCTTTTCCCCATGGGCCCCCACGTCCATCGTCTTGATGTGGAGGTGGCTTTCTTAAACTCTCGTCAGGATTTATTTTTTGAGTGAAGCTCCCGAGAAGGTCCGGCGTCAAGGTGATCCCGTCTTGCCTCCCCGGCCTCGCTCAGGGCTGGGTTCCTCCCGCTGCCAAGCCTGGGCCTGGTCCTCATTAAGCTTTGAGATATCAACGGGTGAATATACTCGTCCACGGCAGGGATTTGAGCGATAAGCTTCGCCAAAAGCTGTGGGTAAGGTAAAGAAGATGCATACACAAGTCTACGACCTTCTCCCCTCTCGAGATCTCACTGTCGGGCGTTGTCGTGATTCTCCATCATCCTCACGGTTGACGTTCATCAGGTGAGAACCCACGGGCCCGTGTCAATGATCGCCCTGACTGCCGTACTTGCCAAGGGATTCGCCACGGCAAAAGATGAGATTTCTCTGGTGCCAAGCCGCGAATGCTCGAACACAATGTCGGCCCGGCCACCTTGGCATGCGCCTCTCGCACAGCGCAATTTTTTTGTTCTTCTTCAAAAGGACTGCCAAGTTCGCCAAGGTTGACATTTGGCGGATTGTTTCGACGATACCCCGGAAGGCCAAGCACACAGTCTTGCCGTTGTGGAAAGAGCTTGTGGTACACTTATATAAGAGGGCAGTCTCGGCGGGAATGTTGCGCTGGCTGTCCCATCCGGTAGATCGTCTCTTGGCCTTTTTGCGTAGTGCGTGTGCGGTGTAACAGAAGTACTGCAGAGTTCACTGAGAAAGGAAGAGGAAACCAAGGTCTTTTTCTCTGTTGCCGATTCTTCTTATTTCTGCGCCGCTGCATGTGAGGCCCATCTGCCAAGCATGCACAGGACGGTTGGCATGTTGCAAAAAGGGTAAGATGAAGTGTGCGTGCGACGTTTTGAATATAGCTAGAGAATCGTGCTATCCGCGATGGGTGATGAGGTCCCTTGAAGAAAATGAGCTCAGTGTGTTCCGTACTTCGACGCTCATTTAGTCTGGCTACATATGGGAGCGAGTATACTAATGGATATCACCGGCCATGCGCCATCGACATGCAACGCCCCCGTGCAAGACGCGGTCATCCGCATCCCCTCAGACGTAATTTGCATGTATCCCTTCGTGGTGCTAGGTCATTCTATGGGCGGGACTGATCCTACGATAGTCAAGCATGCGACTGAGCTGGTATCTGGCAGGTTTGCGGAGAATGTCGACTCTTCTTTGATGTTGTCGCCAAAGAGATTGTTCAGAGGTGAGTACAACTTCCAAGCTATTGAGCGTCGGCATCGTTCGTTTGTCTCGGCTCCGTCGTCGGACGGTCTTTGCTCGACAGGCCGGGGGAGACGGTGGTCCGGCTTACAGAGACACAGCCAGAAGAATGGGACGGCTTCTCCCATGAGACATTGATGGGTTGCATACTCATGTTTACCTACTTCTCAAAGTTCCCAACGACGCTCTCGAAGGCGTTCGACAGTGGACATTTGGAGCGCAGCATTCTCACCTTTCTGGCCGTCCTGGCCGTCCCGGCCGTCCTGGCTCATGATGTCCTTTATAGCAGCACCAGGCCAGAGAGAGAAAGAGCTGTATGTGCCTTCAACTCATGGTATCGGATCGAGCGGCTGTCGCGATGGAATGTGGTAACGAAACGGAGATTCCTCCCGAGTCCTGTCCGTCTTCGTCTTTGCTCGATCGATATCCGAAGTTCCGGCCAGCTAGTTCGACGATGGACCTGATGTGATCTGTAAACCGCTGAAGACGTCGTCCGCCGGGGGGTATCAGCAGTATATCCCAGTGATCCAATAGAAGAACGTGCCCGTTGGAGATCATGCTCTCCTCCATCGCCCGCTCGTAGCTGTGTAAATACGTCCGGTCTGTTGGATCTTGGTAAGCCTGTGGTCCTGAGGCCACCGGTAGGACTTTTTGGCATTGTAGACGAGCGGAAAGCACAACTATTCTGGGTCAAGATGACTTGACCCTTCTTGCATTTCTACAAGCCAGGCCGTGTGAGTAGTTACAGACAATCTGGGGTTGATAGAAGAGAGAGTCAGAATAAATAGATACATTGCACTGAAACGAGCAGTGGCAACGCGGCCACGATGACTCCCATTCTCCATTGTCACTAATATCATGAATTGGAGTGTGTTCTGAAGTGATAGCAGGATATTTTGCGCGATGCCTTCGTCACCTCTAAACTATAGCAACACGTATGGATGTCACTCACTGGCTTAACTCTTTATATAACTTTCATTTCAGCTCGAATGGTTATCATATATACGAAATGCTTGTAGAGGTTGATACGAGGAGTGAGCATGGCAGGACTGTCCGCTTACACCACGAAAGGGTTCCAGCAAAACATGATAGTGTGCTGGATTTTTGCTGATGTGCTGAGATTCAAGCCGTCCCAAGAAAAGTCAGCCCCAGTCCTCCTCAAGCTTGAATAATCTACGTGGAAATGGATTCTGCTTGGTCACGACTTCATTCACATTGCCTCGAGATGAGTATTTGGACATGGTTGAAATCTTTTTTAGATCAAGGAAAATAGCGTATAGCTACGTGGAACTGTGAGAGGCATATCCGTTGCCATTCCGTCTAGTTCTTTGAAATCCGCTTTTGCCCTAGCCTTTTTCCCCATGATCCTCATTACAGTTTTTAATGTAGAGATGGTAGTTGTACACGGACGTCGTGCTCACTGTCACTAGTAGTAGATGGCGGATCGCAAAAGCCTATAATGGCTTCTAATCACGTTTTCTCGTCTTCCTTTACTGGGCAGTAGCGTCGTTGCCCTCGCTTGCAGGCTTGGGCTTCTCGGCTTCCTTCTCCTTCTCGCCATCCTTGGACTGGACCACCTGGGGCTCAGCCTCCTCGGCAGGTGCCTCGGAAGACTTCTTGGTGCTGCTGTCAGGGCCCTCGACATCAGGGTGAGGCGGGGCGACCGGCACTTCGGCGTTGGGGATTTCGTTCCCCTCGCTGTCGACGACGCGAGTCCTTGTTTCGTATCTGGTTTTGAACTCTACTTTCCCGGAAAGTTCGGCGATCTGCTCGTCGTTGAGCAAGTTGCCCTCCGCGTCTCTGTACTCGACGTGCTCCTCCCTGGCGATCACCTTCTGTCCCTGCGGCTCGAACTGGGGCGCCCCGGAGATTCCCGCGGCGCCCTGCTCCCCGTTTGGGGAATCCCCAATCGGTTGTTGTCCTTGCTGTTGAACCGGAGGTGCTGCCTGGTTTTCCACAACTGGTGCAGAGGTCTGGGCAGCCGCAGCAGCACTGGCAGTGATCTTGTCGTAGGCCTCATACTAGATAAGCGGAAACGTTAGTCTATATCCACTGATTCAAGCACAGCCCATGTGCGAGAGTGGAAGTTTTGCTTGACAAAAGCAATCATTTCATCCTCTCCCTCTAGACGGTATATTATGAGAAGGGACACTTACACTGTCGAGGAAGGTGTTGCAGTCCCAGTCCCATGTGTCGTACAGCTTGACTCTGCTGCACTCGCTCTTGGTCCAAGCATTGCCGTAAGCCAAGGGCGCGAGAAGCGAGAATGCGACGGCAGAGACGGCCAAGATGGCAACAGCACCCGTCTTGTTGATGATTGGGTTGCTTCGAATACCAGGCAGGGGGAATCGTGCGGTGACAAAGTCATAAAGTTGGCAGAAAGCTATGACGGCAAAATACAGTGCCGGGAAGTAGTGGTGCAGGAAGAGCTGGCGCTGCATGAGGTAGAAGGGGAAATAGTGGAGAGCCCATCCAAGGACCGATGTACCCATTTCGTAGTCGAAACGCTTGAAAGTGGTATCATCGTAGTCTCTGCAGCTGCGCTGCCAGCGGAGGACGGCGATACCCTTTACGAGGATGTAGGTGATGATGGCAGCCGTAGAAGTATACCAGACCACAGGGTTACCGATCAAGTAGATTTGACGGTTGTTCTTACCCCAGAAGTTGATACCACGGCGCAGGATCGGCCACGACTCGGGGCGCGAGTCCCAAGCGTGAGACTCGACCAGGCCAGCGTTGGTTCGCCACATGACCTTCTGGAGCTCCCAGAACTTGCCGAGGAAGCCGGGACGGACGTAGTTGGCCTTCTCTGCGTCGGGTCCAAGCGAAGGGTGCTCGTTGTACTCGACATACCACAGACTGTTGGGCAAAGTACCGCCCTTGGCGCAGGTGACCTCTTGCTGCTCAGAGGCCCAGTCAGGCAGCTTCACCTTGTGCGAGAAGAGGACACAGCCTGTCATGATGTGAACCAAGCGGAACTTGGTCTGGATCGTTCGGACACGGTCCTTGGCAAGCTCGCCAATGGACTGCTTCTTGACAATCTCGATGCGGAACAAATCGTTGGCGTCACCCGGGAAGCCTTCATAACCGTAGGCCGAAACTTCGTTCTGCCATTCTGCTTCCGACACAGGCGGGCGCACATCGTGGGAGTGAAGACGTCTGTGCGTAGCAATGTGGTAGAGACGGATCACGTCACCATCCTTGACATAGTTCTCGGTCATGTTCTTGACGTTGTCCCAAGCAGCAGTGCCGTTGATAGGCTCGCCATTGATGTCAAGCGGCTGGGTCTGGTTCTCGACAAGCCAAATGTTGTTGTCATCCTTGTGGGGGTAGAGAGTGATCTGCTGTTGCTGACTGCCGCCAGGGTACATGAGCGGGTGGGAGTGGAGGTATCCGCCCTGGGTGTTGACATGTCTGAGGCTGAGTCTGCTGCCGAAGGCGACATCGACCGGAACGTCCTGCATACCCTTGTTGTTCAGGGTAGCCTGGAACTCGGAACTCATGAAGCCATCTCCGTCACCGGGGTTGCTAAGGCACAGGAAGTGGATAGCAAACATGGCCATGTAGAAGGTCGCGGGGATGATTATCAGGCAGAATACACGAGCCAAAAAGTGCTTGGCAAGGAGACGCATGGTCACCGTCTTGGTGTCACCAAGGAGGACCCAGAGTTGGACCAAGGTCAAAGATCCAACCCAGGCAATGGTGAAGAGACCAACCCACTTGATGCTGAAGGTGATGCCCAGACCCAAACCCGTCATGAGCAGCCAGAACCACCATCCAGCTTGGAAGGCCTTTGTAGGACCCTGTTCGTGTTGGTTGGTGAACGAGGTGAAAGCGAGGGCGGTAAAAGCGGTCGCGAGGACGAGAGGCGAATCGAGGAGGATCAGGCGAGCTTGGGTGAGGAGGCCGTTCTCGAAGATGATGAGGGAGGCGCCGAGGGCGGCAGTCGCAGTTCGGCAACCCACAGCCTTGAGTGTCAAGAACATGGTAGGAACGAGAAGAATACCGCAGACGGCCGGGAACAGTCTCATGGCGACGTAGGGAACCTTGGGCTCGAGGTAGTCCTTGCCAATATCCTTGAAATCGAAATCTCCATTGAAACCGGCGAGCCAGCCAACGAGGGCGATGAGCATTTTGGCGAGAGGGGGGTGAACGTCCATGAAGAATCGGCCCTTGATGTACTTGGAGGCAAAGCCACCAAAGCTGTTGGCAAGGGAAAGTCAGCCATCTGGTAACAAGCAGGCGCTGCCATGTTCACAAGGCTGTAGCTGAGAAGCACTTACTGGACCTCGTCAAAGACGACACTGGTGGGCTGGTAGATACGGAAGAGTCGCACAATGGCACCCACGACAGTCACGAGAAACATGACCTGGTAGTCGGAGAAGGGCAGGAGGAAGACATCGTTGTCGGTGACACCGTCAGAAGCATAGTTGTCGCTCTTCTTGACCACGGGCTGATGGTTGGCCAGCACAGCGCCCTTGGGCTTTGCTGGGGCGGCGGCTTTCGCCATGATGGACGTGTTGGGAGCAAAACAGTGTTTTGCAGCCGAGGAAGAAGGAGTTGTGGAAGTGCCAATGGAATTGACCGGTGGCCTCTTCTCCTGCTTTAGTCTCTCTCGAGGGCTCGGGGGCCGCAAGCTGGACAGGAGCTGCGTGCTACCCCGGATGCGATTTTGGGGGTGGGGGTGAGAAAAAGGGTAAAGAGGCAAAGGAAGGTCGAGAAGAATACTGGATTATTACAAGGAAGTCATATGAGAAGAACCCCGGGCAGAAGAAGAAGTTAATGCTTCGAGGAACGAACAGGACAGAGAAGTCCTTGAGGGGGTGTTCGCGGGTTGGCGATAGGGAGGTGGAAGGAGGAATAGGTCGATCTGGTCGAATGAATTGGTGATGGTAGCTACTAGCAGCTGTTCAGGGGCCACGACCATGAAATCCGTCCAGCCTTCAATTGGAGCTAGCGTTGGCTGTAAGCTTTCAACATGTGGCCTCATCCGAAATGCAGAGACCGAAAATTGCGGGCGCTTTCCAAAAAGAAACAGGGGTGGCCCAGAGGGGGTCCAGCCCGGGCAAACCCAAGCTACGGAGTACCTGGTTCTGATCAATGGCTGGCTGCAAGACGCGTCCGACCTGGGATTGGCGCCAGGTCTGAATTCTAAAAATTGATTCGTCTGGCTTGCCGAAGCCATAAATTATCTTGTGCAATACGGGAGTTTCATCTTACACGGAAGACAGAGTCGACATTCATTACTCCACGCAGCAGTTCTCACGATCAACTCGTCTAAAAGGTCACTGATGCCCTGTGTGTATATTGATTGCTCCCCTCGTGAGATAGAGGTACAAACTTGAAGTGCTCATGGAAGCTCAAGCTTGAAAGCTCCATGAATAAGTTTGAGGACCCTTGTGACATTGGAGCTTGCTATGGGTGCCCCGAATACTTTATTAGGTAGCACTGGTAGGGCCTAGGCCAGACATGAGTATACGAGGTTCCTAGCTTGTGGTTCGTGCTCCTATTGCTGATTTTACAAGCTGAAGTGGACGCCTAGCAACAAATTTCAAGTTTTGCACCTGGCCTACATCCAACGTGATTCTCGTCCAACTGATATTCCGTTGCGTGTCAACTTCTCAAGATTTGCGATAAGGGACAATGTCTCAGATGAAAATGAGACCTTATGATGAACAGAAGGATATTGCTTCTCGAGGTCTTACAGTCGTTTCGGACACTTCTGTCAGCGCTACCAGCCAACCAGCATGGAGCCTATCGCCATGAGTCCTCCGGTTGGAATGCTGCAAGCAATCAAATGTCTTCGCTGCCTGGACCAGCTTCCTTTTTGTCAAAAGAATAGATAAAGAACACATTATACCATCAAGAAAAGGGCAGAAACTTTGTGTGATTAACTTGTACATTGAACTACTGATCTTCCTTACATATCTGTCTCAGCTGAGGTGCCATCTTCTACATGGTCACCTATAATATAGCGGATTATCGATAAGCCGCCAGACTGCCCAGGTACATACAGCTTTTAGGTGCGTGCCCACCTCGTTCACGTATTAACCGCGCCGGAAAATTTACCAGAGCTCAAGCTTACCTAGCGCCAGGCGCTGCGGCTCTCCCTCTGCGCCAGACATTCGGCCTGTCACACAGTGGACAAACTGAGCACAGTCCATCTGCTCCGTTTTCGTCAACCGCCTGTCGCGATTCGAAAGCAACCTTGCGCTCAGCTATTATTTTGCTTGTTGGTCGCATCACCACTTGAAGGAGGGTTGACTAAACCAACGTCAAGATGGCCGCCCCGACTAATGGTGAAGCAGCTCTTGAAGACATCAAACCGCCTCAGGGTGTTGTGCTGCCGCCCAAGGAGTTCCGAAGTACGTACAGGCCAACCGCTATCGTCTTTCGCGCTTTTGCTAACTGAACGTCCAGCTATCCTTGAGAAGACCGCCGGCTTCGTCGCACGAAATGGCATCGTCTTCGAGGACCGTATCCGCGAGAAGGAGAAGAGCAACCCAAAGTTCAGCTTCCTGAACCCCGCCGATCCCTACAATCCGTACTACCTGTGGCGATTGAGCGAAATCAAGGAAGGCCGTGGCAATGTCGTCTCCGCCGGTCGTGCAGGCGAGGCTGCTGCCCCCGTCGAAGAGAAGCCCGTCGGCCCCCCTCAACCTCCGGACTTCAAGTTCTCCGCGCGCATGCCCAACATCAGTGCGCAGGATCTCGAAGTCGTGCGGCTGACGGCCTTGTTCGTTGCCAAGAATGGACGGCAATTCATGACGACGCTCTCGCAGCGGGAGACGGGCAACTACCAATTCGACTTTTTGCGACCGAATCACAGTCTACACAACTTCTTCCAGCATTTAGTCGACCAATACTCGATGCTTCTACGGGCTAGCGGTGTCGACGGAGAAGGAGGACGCCAACAACAGGAACGCGTTGCAGAGTTGCAGCGCAATATCGACGACAAATTCCACATCCTGACGCGGGCGCGGCAACGAGCAGAGTGGCTCGAGTATCAAGAGGACGAGAAGCAAAAGAAGGAGGAGGATGCCGAGCAGGAGCGGCAAATGTACGCGCAGATCGACTGGCACGACTTTGTCGTTGTCGAGACCGTCGTCTTCACGGACGCCGACGATCAAGCAAACTTGCCACCTCCGACGTCTCTAAACGATCTCCAGTACGCCTCGCTGGAGCAAAAGGCAAAGGTGTCCGTCGGCGCCAACTTCCGCATCGAGGAAGGTTTCCCTTCGGAAGAAGACAGCACATACAATGCCACAGCCATGCCCGCCCAGCCGAGCTTCAACATTCCTCATCACCCGGCTGCATTCCCCGTACAACCCGTGCCAGGAGTACAAGCATATCCCCAACAGATGCCGCAGCCTGGATACAACCAAATGGCACCGCCTTCCAGGTCGAATGGCTACCAAGAAGATGAAGAGTCAGCTAGGATACGAGAGAGGGAAGAAGCGCGCGCTCGTCTCCATCAAGCACAGGCTGACGCCAAGGGAGGTGCCGCCAACATGAAGATCAGAGAGAACTACGTGCCCCGGGCCGCAGCACGTGCCGCGAGCAAGCAGAATACGCAGATGGCCCTGTGCCCCAACTGCAACCAGCAGATACCGCTCAACGAGCTCGAGGATCACATGCGCATCGAGATGCTGGACCCCCGCTGGAAAGAGCAGAGGGCCAGGCACGAGTCGAGATACGCCACCTCGAACCTGGTGCAGGCGGATGCCGCCAACAACCTCAAGAGGTTCGCCAGTCAGCGCAGCGACCTGTTCGACGGCGTGACGGGCCAGCCCATCACGGAAGAAGAGCAGGCGCGGAGGAAGCGTGCCGCCCTCAACAGCTACGACGGGGTCCCGGAGAATCGCAGCCAGCAGCACACAGCGCAAATGCAAAACACAAACGTCGAGGAACAGATCCGTGCTATTCACCAGAAGTTCCGACAAGGTTAATCAGGGCTGGCGGAAGACCATTACACCAGCATACGTGTCGTCGACCCGCAAGGTGGCCTTCACGAGAGAAAGCGTCCGGCCGCTGCCACCTTGGACACAACACTGTACAGGCCGACAAGGTCGAGAAAAGAATGAAATTCGCTGGCCAAGGGCACGTTGACACACTGAGGGAAGGCTATAGAAGGCCGAAATGCAGAGAGCAAGCCTTGCGCAGAAGGGAACATTTTTTGGAGTTCTGCGCGGTTGTCACGAAGGTAAAGGCGCCCAAATTGATTTCTTGTCTAATTCTGGTCGTTCATTCGCTCATTATCAATACAGCCCAAGAAAATCATGGATAATCGATGTCGTCGACAGCCTGCACACCGACAGGCATCATGTGATTGCGGCATAAAATATACAGAGTATAATCAGTGGGCAACATGTTCGCTCCTGTGCATATTACGTAGTATTCCTGCTGTGGAATTATTGTATATTAGCATCCCGCAGATGCCGCACAAGTATGGGACTTGGCTAAACAAACATATCGCTTGAAGTCTATGGTGTTCAGTGGCACATGTAATGCCGCTGTCAAATCTCTTCTGCGTCCTCCTCTTCGTCCTCGTGCACAATACTCTCCACGATTAGGTTTCCACTCCGTCCGATCTTTTCTCCCAGCGTAGTGGTGTTGTCTGGTTCGTACACGACCCTAGGCATGAGTCCGGCGATCCTAAATGTGTATTCGTGCTTGTATCCCTCTGGCTCCTCTCGGTCCTCGTCTATCTCTTCCGAGCCCTGGAGCAGGTCGTAGCACTCGACGAATGCGTACAGCTCTTCCACTGTTGTGGAAGCTGCAAATCGGCGCACTATACGGCCAGCGCCCGAATCTTCTGGCATCTTGAGTGCCAGACGCACAACCTCCTTGACGCTGGTGTCCGGCTCTGGAGCAATCCTGGTAAATCGCCACCTTCGCCACTGCTCCTTCTGCTGAGCTCGCCGCTCTGCCGCTGCGGCTTCCTCAAGGGCTCGCTTCTCTGCGTCCTTCACAGCTGCTTCGGCCTCCTTCTTCTGGCGTGCTCTCTCGCGATCGAGAGCTAAGCTGCGCTCGTATGCACTGTCCTGCTCGGCGCGGACATTTCGGGCGGCCTCATTCGCTGTGCGCTCGGCACGGGCAGCTGCGAGATCCGGCGAGTACTTGTTGATCGCGGATTGAATCTCGGCCAGGTACGTGGAGCTCGAGACGGGGCCGACGAGGCGCTTGACGATACTCATGCGCGTGCTGCCCTCCTTGGGTGTCAGGCAAACAAGGCATGAAAAGGGAAATTTGGTGGCGTTGTACTCCTGAGCCACCTGATAGGCCTCGGAGTCGAGGACGTTGCCGCCCCAGAGCACAACGTCGTTCGCAGGGTCGGCGAGGAAGGTGCGCACGTCGGGCGCCAGGAGTGTTTCGCGCGTAAAGGACTCGGTGTCGTCATGCTCGGGCGACATGAGAACAATAAGCAAGAACTTCAAGTCGCGCTTGGCAGCATCGAGCGCTTGAGCGAACCCAGACTCGGCGAATGGCAGGCCTGTCTCGGGTCCATATTCCTCCTCGAACTCACGCCGAAATCGGGCTGCTGTGTCCCGAGGCAGTAACATGCGCCGGCCCGCTGTGCCCTTCCATCCCGAAGTTACGCTCGTCGTAATGGATCGAGGCCGAATAGGCGCTGGGAGGAACGAGAGGATATAGACGAAGGTGCGGAATATGGTGGAGAGAGCTCGGTAACCCAGGTGAAAGGGTCCAAATATGATCGAGAGCAGCAATGGGGGGTTGTGCGTTGTTACGGGTGGGGGCACAACTCGGGGAGCCGGGTTCGGTCGGTTTCGTCGAGCTGCTGGAAGGCCGAATGGTGAGGCCTCGGCAAAGAGGGACTCCTGTAAGTTCTCATGCCGTGCTGCGATCGGAGGCGGTATTGAATCCTGGGCCGCGATGGCCTCGGCTAACGGATCGGGGCCCTCTCCGTCAAAGAACTTGGCAATCGCTATCTATTGTGGTTCTTTCGTCAGTCTTGGCCAGCTTGAACAGAGTATCCAACCTTGCTTACCTGCACGTTCCATTGTGATCTTTGGAGGAGCGGTACGGCATCCTTGACCTCCTGTGCTGTTACGGCGGTATATTGCTCCAGGGTTGCTTGTTGCTCAGCTGAGAGCTGGCCTATATCGATGCCGGCGTCGTCCGACATGGTAAAAGTCGTTCCGTCGTCCTCTAGTGGGTGAATCTAGGAGAACTACAGTTCCATCAAGTGTTGGCCAAAGGGACAGCCTGGTAGCTCGGGCTTCGGCGAATGGAGGATTGCGATGTACTTATTCCGGAGAGTGAGATCCTAGGAACGGGAGGACTCGCGCGATTCAGGCGTTAATTGTACGAAGTACACTGGCTGGGGAATCCCGCCAAGCAACAAGCGATCAGAATAAACAGTGAGTGTATACAGAAAAAGGACAATCGAGAAGTGAAATCGCAAAGATTGCCATACAGGAGCGAGTAGGTATCCTATCAACGAGAAGGATCAATTCCGGGTAGCTGCGTGGCATCAGCGAATGACGAAGATGGTTACCTCTTCGGAGCTAGTGCCTGAGATTTGATTTGCTTCTCTGGTAGATCTCCGTTCAGCCTGGAATGCGGGAGCTAGTCGCCTACTTTCTTTTGGTTATGCCTGTTCCTTTCGTGCATACATGATCTTGACGAGATGGGTGATATATCGGACAATGAGATGTGACCGAACAGTAGCGACGATTATCCAAAAGTTCTGAGCACGCCTTCTGCTTCTACCAGGACTGACGTGAACACAAAGTAACTACCCCAAGCGGCTTAGCGGATCTTCTGATCCTCCAGCGCCCACAACAATTCAATGTCGTTCACTCCAGGTACCTTGGGGTGCAGCGCACGGCGTAGGTACCTACACTACAGTAGGTAGAGGCTCATTGATCCATGTCGAGGCTCAGCTTTGAACTGCAGCTATGCGTGGTCACAATAGCCCAGTATTGCGGCCAAGTACAAAAGCCTTTGCCAGCGGCTGGCGGTCATTCGTGGAGGCTAACTGCGTCAGACCCGGAGCCTTGCACAGGCGTACAAAGTATGTAAACCAGTGTATCGGGGCGCTCCATCCCACCTTTAACGCATATCCTATCCATCCGCACGTTATCGCCAACCTCACCCGTCGTCTTTTAACCTTAGTATTATTTTCTTCTGGCCCGCGCCCTGTCTATATTGTTCCGCCGCGCACCGAGCACGCAACAGCAGCTGCTTCTCGAAAGCTCGTCTCCAGTAGGGGCGAGGTGCCAGCCGCCCCGATAGCGTTAAGATGGGAGCAGAATAGGCCGTCGAAGTAGGTGTTCTATTGCGTTGATTCTGCTCTGGCTGGGATCGTTTTCCGATACTACTACTGCTGCTACCACCACTTGCTCGCCCCAAAAGTCCAAGTCCATTGAAAGCCCTTTGTCATCCACCGCCGGTGCGCAGCCGGCAGCCCAAACCTGGGAGCCCCTCCAATGCTACACCAATTCGCACGCGCTCGCGCACTGGCACTCTGACGCTCACGACCACGCCATTTCTTTGCTTGTGCAATTTTGTGCAGTGGCTGGCTGGCTGGCTGGGCGTCGGTCGCTTCTTCATTTGCTCTGGTCGCTTTTTCTTTCTCATTGACACGACGCAATTGCTGATCCGCGTCCGTCCCTCGAAGGGGTTGCAGATTGAACAGGAGCCAGCAGCTATATCAGCAGCAGCAGCAGCAGCAGCAACATCGGCGACGACGACGCGCCGCTCCTCAGCCCTATCCTATACCTACCGGCGCCCACCCCTGCGTTGCCCTGCCCGCTCTACGTCACAGCCCGGCGACGGCGACGACTGGATGCCAGCCCGACGACCTCCGATCTCTTCTCGACAGAAGCAATGGCAACCTCCCGGTATACGCAAGGCGACCGAGGGAGGCAGATGGCTTCCCCGCGGCCCAAGACGCGAGGTGAGCAGCATCATACTACTACCCACGCACACAATGCGACCCGGGCAGACCGGTCCGCTCTGCAGAATTGTACGAAGACGAAGGCACAGAATAACCATGCCGCTGCTTTGTCCTAGACAATTGTTGATCAGCATGCTTACGCAATGCCACAGACACCAAGGACACTTTGTGTCGAAATGTGCTTATATACGGCCATTGCCGCTACGAGGACCAAGGTTGTGCCTTCAACCACGATCGAGACAAGGGCTCGTCCAACAACTCGGTAGATTCGTAAGTGCCAGATTATCTCATACCTAGACAAGTGTCTCTGTGGATCGTGGATACCTATATTACTTCTGGGCGGCTGCTCTGCTCGGCGCTGCTTCGTGTGCTGTCATCATCGGCGTCATGCTTCAACACGGGATGCTGCGACTGGCCGGCTCGATCAACAAATAATGCGGAGCTATTACGGAAGGGGTCATGCGAAGCTTGGGAAGGTGCCCTCACCTTCTGCGCATCAAGCTCGAAACAACCGGGCAAAGGGCTTGTGTGGGATTTGGTGTTTAGTCCAAGAGCAAACATCTCAGGTCCGCCCAAAAATCTGCAGGTCTTATGCAAACCACGGAAACATCATATTCTCTCTGCATCATCAGAAGGCGCATAAACAATCTCATGCATCCGACTGCGTGGTATTAGAAACGCCTTTCAACGCCCGACCGCTGCGCTTCCTCGCCTTCCGCGATCTTCGGAACCTTTGGATTCTTGGTGTTGAGTCACAGTCACCTCGCCTGCCTCGCAAGCTCTCAACGCCGCGATGGACCTGAGCGATACGCCTGCTTCAGAGGCTGTTGCAGCCTCTGCTGAAGGATCGCCCCCTAGCCAGGCTGCCGATACTCAAGACCCATCTCCCAATCCTCCTGTCGCCATGTCGACCATCAAGGAGGACGACGAAACCGAGCCCGGCGGGGATGAGGTTGAGGAACAAGCTGACGCCTACGCCCTGGAGGATCCCATGGACTTCCCGTCGCTATCTGCAGCCGCGCAGTTTGCAACCCTACCAAAGCGCAAACAGACCGACAGAAGCTTGTTGAAATCAGTCACTCCCGACATTGATGATGCCGGCCTGCCAATTGCAGCGGTTTGGAACATTCCACAGAGATCTCCAGTACCAGGAAAGAAAGCGCTTCCCACCTTGATATCTCTCGAAATCCCAACGTCTGAACAAGAGGCAAACAAAGAGCTCCCAACAGTGGTATCTTTGGAAGTCCCGGCACCCGAAGCAGAGACCATTGGCGATCCGCTCGCGTTGGATCATCCGTTATCCCATGAAGTTCCAACATCTGAGGCAACGGCTACTCGCTCCCCGCCAGCCGTTACTGTGACATCACCCGCATTTGATCTTCTGCCATCTTTCGAGCCCCCAGCGTCTGAGGCAGAGGCATCTCACCTTCCGCCCACATTGGATCTTCCGGTCGAGACGGACCGGTCTCACGCAAGCATCGCCACCACAGTCCCTAATATGTATTCCACATCTACAAAACTTAACCCACAATCTTCGAGACTTGGAGGGAGTTGTCCATTCGCTGACCTGTACGACAGTGCCAAGAAGCAACTCAATGTGGACTCGCCTTCTTTCACTCCTGCTCAGCTAGGCACTAAGAAGTCCACTTTCTCTTCTCAGACCGCGAACGCGACACCTTTTACTCCGAAGGGAGCGGCGAGTGGTAGGTTGCTCCATTGTACAATTCCAAGACGAGTCTCTTGCTGACCCACACAATAGCTACCCCCCAAGGCATTTCTCAGGACGGTGATGTAGGCTTCATGAACCCGGCCGCCGCTCGGGAATTCACGCCTCAGACGCAAAACTACGATCTCAACACGACTACCGCTACGAACGGTATGAACAATGAGTCTAGCGCCAGCATCTACGATCCATATACCATGGCCGGTATGAACCAGGCGCTCTCTGCCACGCCATATAACCCATATGCTGAAGATCACAATCCAATGGCGGCAGCTGGAGCCTCCTACTATCCGACGCCTGGAGTATACACGGCGCCCGTTCAGCCTTTGCAGTACCACCTCTATGCCCCAGTCGGTCCCGCCAGGTCAGATCTGCAGGCTTACCAGCGCCAGTCTCACGATTTCTATATACCCCCTGAGATGAGAGAGGACCTTCAAAAGAAGTCTGCCGCAACCCGACAAGTGATGCATAGCTCGCAGCTGCCTGACGTCCAGCCATACCATTCTCTTGTCCCGCTAGAAGGGCTCAAGAGCGGCCAGTCCAGTCTCTTTGGCAGTACCGTGTGTTGGGTGTACAAGGCTACTTCCAAGAAGAATGGACATGTTTACTGTCTGCGAAGGCTTCAGGGTGTCCGTGTGAGCGGCAAGGATTCAACAAACACTCCGCTTAGCAAGTGGAAGCGCATCAGCAATGGAAGCATAGTCACGCCAGTTGAGGTATTCACCTCGAGAGACTTTGGCGACACCTCCCTCATCTTCATCCACAATTATCACCCATGCTCGAAGACTTTGGCCGAGCATCACTTGACGGCTGCCCGGTTCAAGCTCGCCATCCCGGAAACCGTGATTTGGAGCTACATTTGCCAGATTTGCAATGCGCTTAGGACAATTCACGATGCCGATCTGGCCGCACGCTGCATTCATCCGACCAAGATCATCCTTACGGAAAAGAACCGCATTCGGCTCAGTGCCTGCATGATCTTGGACGTTCTGGAATATGACAGTCCCCGCCCCTTGGCAGAGCTTCAACATGAGGATCTGATAGATCTAGGCAAGCTCATCATGAGTCTCTGTCTCAATCAAAACCAAGTCCACAACGTACAGGCCTCGTGGCAGTCCCTCCAGCAGAGCACCTACACAGATGAACTCAAGGAACTTGTGTTCTGGCTGATTTCGCCTCCCAGTATTGAGGCACGAGACCAGAAGCACATTGGCTACTTGTCACAGTCCATCGCGCACCACCTCTTTGATTCTTTCGATGCAGCATTCCACGCTTACGACGAAATCCTATCTGAGCTCCACAAGGAACTCGAGAATGGCAGGGTTGCCCGCCTGGTCATGAAGCTCGGCACCATCAACGAGCGCCCAGAATTTGACAACGATCCTACGTGGGCCGAGAATGGCGAGCGCTACACCTTGAAGCTGTTCCGCGACTACGTCTTCCATCAGGTCGATGCCAACAACAACCCTGTCCTGAACATGGGCCACATGCTTTCGTGCTTGAACAAACTGGACGCCGGGATCGACGAGAAGGTTTACCTCACGAGCCGCGACCACCAGACTTCGTTTGTTGTCACGTACAAGGAGGTGAAGAAGCAGGTCAACAACGCCTTCCAAGAACTTCAGAAAGCCGGCCAGCCAAAGCCTGCCACAAACAACCGTACCGCTTTCTAGGACGGTAATGCGCAGGACGATGCGCTTTGGTATCCTGCCGACGCTCCCAAGACAGGGCCTAGTCGATAATATTGATCCAGAGTCAGCGTGGAAGCAACCTCGATCAATACTCATCCTGTAATACACAGAAGATGATTGTCAGTCGGCTCTTGACCGAGAGGACGAACGAGCTTATTTCAAAGCGCAAGGACGTGGATCGAGGTGGCATTGAAGAGTGAATCAGAAGAACGTTCTGGATGCAAGACTCAGGTGAAGACATCTACCTAGTCTTGGTCAGAAAAAGACCCATCTTCGCAAAGACGGAGTTTGGTCTGAAAACAAGCTGGATCGACAAGAGATGTCTGAGCACAAATCTCAACATTCAAACCATCTTTTGGATTCAGCGCAAATAGGCGAGTTCACAGTACCGAGGTAGAATAAATAACATCCTTATGCACAATATGTGATTTTGTGATGCATCATCTGAATGTGATAATGGCTTTTTTTTCGTTGGCGGCCGAGAAATTGCCGAGCCACTGGCTGATCGCGTGGATTTTTATACTGATGAATGTATTTTTTTTTGTCTTGGTCTGGGCCACAAGTACTATCTAATTCATCTCCTGAGGGGAAAACTTATTTGCCCGGGCAAAGACAAACACGGGAAACAAAAAAACGTCTGTATGGGGTATCGGATGCGGGTCCCTCGTCTCTCTCTCTTTTTCTCCTCCGCGCGCGTCTCGACTGCATGTCGATTACCAAACAAACGCCCTAGAACCCCCAAATCGCCCAGGGGCGAAAAAGATGTCCAATTCGCTCGAAACATGGAATGAGAAGGAAAAAAATGGGACAAAATAAAGGGCGTTGGTGCTGTGGTATAGGAGTGGCTGCCATTGGACAGAATGGGCCCTTTCCTGCTTTGTGGTGATCCTAATTCTTTTTCCGGCGCTGCTATACTGATATACAAATTGGCCGGTGTTCATACGCCTGCGGCGAGTATGGCTCTTGTTGGAATGCCATCCTTGGTTTGATTGCCCCGGGGGGCTCATTACAATGCTCTGTATGGTCTTGGTGTTTGTACGCTAGCTTGTAGGATCGGCTTTAGATTCTGGCGTGCCAATTTGCTTTTCCAGCTGAATAGTCCAATTCGCGATAGTGATCGTCGGGTCAGCTGACACAAGACATGTTCTGCTCAAGGCACGCCCCGTGGACCGCCGCGCGGAGAAGTGATGCTGCTCTCTCGAACGGAGTGCGCTGTAGTGATGGAAGGCCCACGACCGAGTAGGACTGGGTCCCGGGGTGGCGCGTGCTGCTCGATACTACCAATCGGTCGGAGGCCATGCGTGTCCCTGGGGTCGACGTCAATGTCCATCGAGTCCCGCCGGCTACTCGAGCTCGTACCCATTCTCCAGATGTCGTCGGCGCTGCGGCCTATGGCGATGCGCTGCGACGTGACTCTGCCGAGGCCGGGGTCGTCGCTCCGGTCCGAGAGGCGCCTGGGCTCGTTCGGGTCTTGCTGAGAGCTGGGTGCCGAGTGACTGCCATATCGGCGATCTCGGTTCTCATCCCCGGTATCGTCGCCGGCGCCTCCACCACCACCGTTGCCGCCGTCGACCGATTCGTGTTTTAATCGTGTAACCTCCTCGTCAGTGAGGCCTTTCCAGCCGCATCTGGCATGCTTCTTGGTGCACCCTTGACAGGCCGTCAAATGCTTGATACACGGCGTCTTGAGTCTCCTGCATCTGTCGCACGGAGGTAGAATCTCGTCGCCTCTAGCCAGCTTATCTACCCGAGCTGTGACGAGAGCTCTATGCTCATCGTCCGGGTCCTTGGTACCCGTCTCCAGAGGGTAAGCGCCGGGAGATGGGCGGTTGCTCAGAGAAGTCAGCACTTGTTGCTGAATTGATGTCCTGGGCGTGGACGTGGCGGTCGGGATGGTCCCCGGCGTCGGCGGAACAGAGCCGATGGACGACAAGCGGTTCGCGGGATTGTTCGTAATGAACTGCTGGAGTAGATCTGCATGCAGATCGTAGCCATGGTGGTTGGGGCCAGAGTGCGGCCCAGATTGGTTGACTGCCTGGAAACCGGGGGTAGCAGTGCCATGTTGAGACGGCCTGCGGCTTCCTATGGCTGCTTTACGCCCGCTTAGATGATAGTTGAGTTGACGGGCCTTGCCAGCCACCTCGTCTGCCTTCTTGATCATGACCTTTAGGCGCTGTTCGAGGATTTCTAGGGTTGCGAGTTCTGCCGTTTCATCCTCTTCCAGGGGCTGCGGCGGGATTAGACGGTTTCTGTCCAGTATACCAGAAACGATGACTCGCCAGTCATCTTCCGAGATCTCGACTTGGACGCCCTTGAGAAAGAATTGGCAGCAACGATTTCCGGTAGCATTGGCGACAAGATTGAACTCGGTGGGCCGTGCTTTCGAGAACTCTACGATGTCGACCCAGGTGATTGGATCCAGGCTCATCGGAGTTTGGGAGGGATTGGTGATGATGGGACCATCAAACATGCCCTCCATGGCTTTCAGCAAGCGCGGACCCATGAGCTTTGCGCCCAGGTTGGATGCAAAGCTTTCATGGCGGCTCAAAACTCCTTTTTTTGCGAATCCAATAGTCAGTGGATATGGAACCGAGAGAGTACTTGATTGTAAAGAAAATACCTTCGTATTCATTAATGAGAGTGAGCACATCGGTGAATGTCTCCGTGTCGCCGTGTATGAGCTTGAGCTTTCCGGCATTGGCCCGAGCAAGGTAGTTTATCGGGACCGAGTTGCCTGCACCTAATGTCAGCAAATGCTGTATTTGGATACCGAGATCCGGAAAGAGGCGAGTTGAAGCAAGTATAGGAGAGCACACAAGCGACATCCGGAAGGGTGCCAAGGCCAGGTACGGAATCAGGACATTGGGCACAAAGGGAGAATGACAAAGTGAGAGAATAAGTTCATGGCTACAGCAGTAATGGTTTTTGGCTTTGGGCGGACACACAAGAATGGAATACACATGCTTGTCGGCGATGGTTCCAGGAGAGTGCTGAAAGGGACGGCAATGCCTAGTAAAATAGTATTCAACATACCTGACTGTGGCGGTGGGGGCTGAGGGATGCGTTCAGCATGAGGCTTGCCGCCATTGTCGTCGTCGTGTCGCTTCCGCTTGTGGTGTTCTGAGTCGGAAATGTGCGCCATTGTCTATGATGGGTGCTTGCCCTGGTCTATTACTGACCGTGCAATTGCGACCATGAACCCGACTGGGAGATTCAACCAAGGAAGAAAAGCACGGTTTGTTTCCCTGTTGATCGTTTTCTATGTGTGTTATGGAAGACGGATCCTCGATGGGTTTGCCACCTTTTTTTGAGGCTTGCCGAACCTCCGGCGCAAACGGCGGCCCCCGCGAGGTGCCCCAATGACCCGGCCCAGTCGTAAACCCGAAGCACTCGGACGGATTGACATACGGGGGTTGGTGCCAGAATGGGGGTTTTTCGCCTTCAGTGCTGGAGCTTTTTGACGGGGGGTGCCACAAACGAGGTGGGATGGAAAATGTGCAATAGGCAATGTGCACTATCAAAAGGAGGTTGTGCGCAAATATGGGTGGGAGCCGGAAATAAACAGCAGAGGACCCTGAGATTTGCAGGAGAGCAGACGGCGGGAAAATAATAAAAAAAAGTCACCAGTAGCTGAAAAGAATTGGGTGGTTGAGTTTGTGTGTGCAAGACAGAGGCTTGGAAAAGTCTCCTGGTCCTTCCTTGGTCCTTGATCTCTGGTCTGGGGGAAGCTAGTCCCAAGTGCAAAGAAGCCGAAGAAGCGCGAGCGCAGTTTTTGGATGTGCCAGGCCAATCAAGGCAGAGGAAGTGTTTAGTCACCTCCAACCTTGGTGCCATTCACGAAGGAGGAGGGAGAAAATAGTGTGTACTGCTTGGTGATGATCAATGGAGATTTGAGGTACTTGACTTGGATGTGCTGGAGTAGGCAAGGTAGTTGTAGCTAGGTAATGTAGACAAGCACGCAAAACAGCCAAGGTAGAGAGGTACCTCCCTCAACTACGGCAACTAAAGGATGCAGCCATGTCGTAGCGTCGAGTGGGTTGGCTCGCTGGGAGGGCGTATGTATGTATGTTGTTGAGAGGGAGCGCGCAGATGAATCACACAGAAAAAGAATATGGGAATAAAACAAAAAATAGGTCGGCGGCCGGGACACAGCGTGATGGATGGATGCCTCCCGCCTTGCATCCGCCGCGAATAGTCCACACAACAAGACCGACCCGAGATGTGGGCGGGCGTATGGTATGTATGTAAGGTATGTACAGTAGTAGGTACGGAGTCTGTAGTAGTAGTATGGGTGTGTGGGTGGAGAAAAAGGTCCCGGGAGCAGGGTCAACGGTGATAAGAGGGGGGAAGGCAGAAGTTTTTAGTTGACAACAGGCCGGCCAGCTCTCTCTCTCGCTGGGCAAGAGAAGAGGCGGTGATCGGCTGCTTATAGAATCGGCAGGACGGAGCAGAAAATAAAAAATAATTATCCTTCATCAAGGGAACAAGTGAGAGTTGATGCCGCGTATCAAGAGCCGATCCCTGTTCGCTAAACCAACGGTCAAAGTGGCGGGGCGCTGGGAATAAAATGTCGAGAGAGTCCAGGCTTTGGCGATCGCCCTGGATGGAGCGAGAGTCCAAGTCATAGAATTAGAGCCCGTCGAGTGATGGACGGATCCGAGCTGGAAGGGGTCGAGATACCACGGAGATATTGCTGCGGGACGGAGAATGGACGACCAGGCCAGTTTGGCTTGGCTGGCTAGGTAGGGAGCTCGTAGTTGAGGTCGGTTAAGACGCGGAGGAGAATTCTTAATGTTGAGAACTGTACTTCTAAAGTAGCAGTAGAAGCAGCAGCAACAGAGCACGAGACGAGAGGAGAGCACGAGCCATGGCGGGAGGGAAATCATAGACGGGATTGGCTACGATGAGGTGCAAAGGCAGGGTCGTGTTGTATGTGAAGAGTGACCATCCATGCTCCACGGTCGGTTGACGGGTTCCCCTGCTGCTGCTACTTTGACGTCCCTGGTCAGCCAACCAGCTCGTCATTCATTAGTCGGTCAGGAACCCGAGGAGAGAGGTAAAGAGTATAGATGGATGAGGATGGGACCGTACCTAGAAGACAATCATCAACATGTCCTTCTCTGGTGTCGTCGTTTCTTTCCAGTCTCCTGGTACCTGGTAAGCAGCTAGATGTGATAGTTTGCAAGTGGTTGCTATCAAAGTCGCCGCAATCAGTTCATTTGCTTGTCTGGAGAGTTGCATCTCTTGTTGAGCGATCGATCAGCTGAGGAAAGATCGACATCTCTACCATCTTGGCAATTGAAGGCTTCTGCGATTGGGGGCCCTTTGGTTAAGAGCTGCATGTTGCCAGGTAGGTATGGTATGTAAGGTAGGGTAGGTAGCACCTGTGGCTGCCAGCCGCGGAGGCTCGAGGGGTCCTCGGGGTCCTGATCGGCGCGGCGTTGCATGACCCCAGTATCGTGTCAAACAAGGTCTCATGGACGGACAACGGGGATACATGCTACTATTCCAGGTAGCAGTTGTCGACAGTAGAAGACTACTACAACTCTCGAGTGCGCCGATAGCCGAGCCCGAGGATGGGGGTCAGTCATTGATTGATTCAGTCGGCCGCTTACTTAGTCGACTCGATCGTTCGATGCTCATTGTTCTCGAATGTCATTCGTCTTTCCATTTTCCACTCCGCGTGGAGACGGAGCTCAGGTTTGGAGCGGAAGGAATAGCCAAGGAAGGTACCTAGCCTTCCTGCCTACCTACCATACATGGATGAGTATACCACAGCCAAATCCAAACCTCGAACCCCTGGAGACCCCCGCATGGCCTACCTACACGGGAGTACCGCTGGTATCTAGGTAGGTCAAGGTAGGTAAGCGGCGTGTTAGCTAGGTTAGGTATGTATTACAGCAAGGTAGCTACACCAAAGCCTCCACAAGGAATATATACACCTACCTTACCTACACTACCTACAAAGTACACAGCTTCCCTTCTTTACATACCCACTGCTGGTTGCAATCCGACTAGCCGGGTCGCGCAACTCACCCATCTAGGTGACTCGTCTACAAGATGAGAATCAAATGCCCATTGCAAGAACATACATACCCCTTACATGATAGATGCCCAAATGGAGGGAGGCCTGCATCGGAGAAAGGCTGCGAGAGATTGATTTCACGTGGTCCCCGATATATGATATACTCCAATGATCAGCGACGCCTTGCATATACTGCACCCAGCACAGCAGCTACACACTATTTTCTCGGCGGCAGCTTCGGAGTCGACTCCGATGGAGGCTGCTCCGGTTTTGACTTGCTGCCATACTGCTGGAGAAGAAAGTGCTTTTTCTTACCGTAGCCAGGGGTGCCAGATGTCGACGTGCTGGGACAAGGCTGCCATTCATGAATGCTCATTGACTGTCATCTGCAGCCTCTCGGGTTTGCGCAACGGAAACAAGCAAGACATGCAGTGCAGAAAAAAAAAGATATACATGGGCGGCAAAGAATACAGCCACGAAAAAGAAAGAAGAAAAAATGGAATACCTGCCCGAGTAAATCACATACACTTGCAGATTGGTTTTCAATGGTAAGTATGCACTGCGGATCCTTGCCCGCAGATCTTACAGATAGTCTGTATGTAAGGGTATGTATGGTTGACCCCAAGCAAGCAAGAGGCTGGCTGACTGGCTGTATGTCTGTCATCTGAAAGGATAGTAGTATATCGCCTTGACTTGCCTATACCGGCCAGGTCTTATTACTCCGTACCTACATGCAATGATTCACTAGATCGGAATCCTTGGTCAACCACCACGCGACCAGCCACCACCACCACAAATGTCACCATATCTTCCATCGTTTGCCTCTTTTTTGCTGGGGGGAGTCGAGTATCGTGTAGTATGTAACATTTAGCGACTGCCGCGAACCAGTCCCGGAGTCCAAGTCCCACGAGGAGC
>JALYBT010000227.1:0-23782 GCA_023510015.1 Pestalotiopsis sp. LF_19_12 | reverse complement strand
GCGCAGATTTCCAAAGAATCAACTTTCTGGACCGGTCCCGGGCCCGGCGCCGCCGTGCTGGCGGCGTCCGGGTCGGATGCACCCTACGTCGGCCTGGGAATGCACCCTACCCCCCGGCCTTTAGCGCGGCGCTAAAACGACCACCCAAATCGGATGCACCCTACGTAGGGTGCGGCCAGTCTTGTAGTAAGGCATTTTTATCGCTGCTTATGCTAAACGGGTTAATAGCCTTGCGCGCGTATACGACGTTTCCCGTAAAGGACGAATGCGTCGTTATTAGGTCGATCGTTTTGTTTTTTGCGCTTTATGCTTATTTATTTTCGAACGTTATAATTTAGGAGTCGCCGAGTATATATTTGCGCGAAATAGCGATTTAAATATACCGGTATTCGATAATATTAACTTTGATTTTTATAAACCGCTTTGTATATTTTTTTAGCAGCCTTTTTATTTTATCGCCGGATTAAATAATATAATTACCGTTTCGGAAGCCCGATTTTTTTTTTTTTAGCTCGTCGCCGTTTTTTATATTGCCGATTATAGTTATATTTTAAAATACGCTCGGACCGAGCACCGGGGTATAATTTAGTTTTTTTATTTTTTGTTTTTTAGGTATTATACCGTATACCGTATTTTGGCTAAATAAAAACAGGTTAGTATAATCCGCTTATTACGCCGCGTTGTTAATAGCTTATTAAAAAGGAAGTATTAACTAAAAGTATTATATAAGCAGCTCGCCGACCTTCCGCGGGAAAAAGCGATATATTATTTTAAGCTTATTTGTTGCTAAATACCCTTTATAATATTTAATTACAAAGTATATTATTTTATAATAAATAAAAATATTCCGCGTATTTTTTTGCCTAGTGTTCCAAATACGCAAATTTAAAATTTTTGCGTTACGGCCCGGCCCCCCGCCGCTAATATATATTAGGATTAATAAACGGCCGCGGATATTATCGACGAGCTTATTAAATACCGCGTAAATTTTAGGATTAATGGTTTATTAGCCCGGCGCCCGCGGCGCTCGAGTTTATCGACGTTATAATTTTGGTTATTCGGAAATTTTTTCGGCTAGTTATATACGGCTAACGGGTTATAGATTTTTTTCGTCCCGTACGAATTAATGTTTTAATTTTATATCCGATTAGTCGTTTTCGAGCGCGTCTTACAGGATTACCGGGAAGCCGATATATATTTAGGTCGTCGTATCGGTTTTTAAATATAGCGCGTCGCCGACTAAAGTTTTTATTTCCTCGATTAGCTTGCCTATTATTTCCCGGAGGTCGTTTATCGTAAATTAAATACGTTTATACGAAACCCGTTTATCGTAATCGTTTTATTATATATAACTATCGGCGGGTATACTAAACGTAATATTTATACCGTACGTTTATGCCGATAAAATTTAATTTATTACGCTCGGCGACGATTTATTAGCTACCTTTATTATAAATTTGTTTATCCGTAGCCGGACCCGCTCGAATAAGCTTTGCGAAAAATATATAGCCTTTTCGCGGTTTTGGTTATTAAATATTTTCGCCGCTAAATTTTGCTCCGTTTTTATTATAAACCGCGTTACGATTATAATCCGGATTATTTTAATTATAGCCGAATACCGTATTATATAATTAAATATATTAATTTATTTACCGTTATCCCGGATACTTATTATAGCTAAGCCGCTAACGATTACGTTTTCGTACGCGAATATATAATAATAATAATTAAATATCGCTAATAATAATTATGGAATTAAATCGTTTAGGCGGTTTTATTTTTTGTTATTTTATAAAAATAGCGGCTTCGCCTTTTTTGGCTTTTGCGGCTTTAGTAATTTTTTTAAATCGGAAAAAAATTCGGATTATTAAAAGGTTATTCGGTACGACGGCCTATTTTCGTTTCGCTATTATTACGTTTTTTAAAAATATAAAAATAATTGCCTTACGCAAACGCGGTACCGTATTTATACGTTTTTGGCTATACGCGGCTAAAATAGCGTATATTTCCTCGTTTCCGTATCGCGTATTATCTCGAAAAGCGTAGCGGTACCGGTATCGAGGTTATATATTTGTTTTTACGCCTCGTTAGTTACCCGTATATAATTATTTTAAAACGCTTAAAAAACTGTTTTATCGGGACCGGGCGGTTATAGCGCAAAGCGTAATCGAGCCAGTTTTTTTTTATTTATAAATTTTATTAAATAGCGCGCTTAGCTTATTCGCCGCAGCTACGGATTCGGTTTTAGCTTTTCGTTTACCTTATAAATAGCCCGGTTAGCCGATTAGTTTAATAAAGCGTTTTTTTACGTAAAAGCCTATAATTAGTTATTAGGCGTTTTTTTAGACGGCGACGTCTTAACGGCTAATACGCTCGACGGCGTACCCGGCTTTACGCCCGTTATACCCGAATCCGAGTCTCCGGATATTAAACCGGCTAGTTTTATATTTTTTTGGCGCTCGGAAAATTATTATTTATCGTTTTTTCCGTTTTACCGTATTAATATATTTATAGCGGCCTAAAAAACCTTAAAATAACGGCTAGTTTTTCGGGTCGGGAAAAATTTTTGGTATTATACGCTTTTTTTTTATAAATCGGCCGGAACCTCGGCGTATTTTTTTTGTTTTTTTTTTTTGCGGTTATTAATTTACCCGTGTTTTTGTTTATAATATTTTTTTATTTTTTTAATATTATATACGATATATATATAACTATTATAAGCTACGTTATTTATTTAAAGCGGACCGAGTATCGGGATCGGCGCGTATATAAAATTTAAAAAAGCAAAATTATCGAGCTGGCTTTA
Organism: Pestalotiopsis sp. LF_19_12; assembly: GCA_023510015.1. Lineage (NCBI taxonomy): Eukaryota > Fungi > Ascomycota > Sordariomycetes > Amphisphaeriales > Sporocadaceae > Pestalotiopsis > Pestalotiopsis sp. LF_19_12. The sequence continues at coordinate 20,976 of JALYBT010000227.1, read as the reverse complement.
TTCGCAAATAATATTTTATAGCGCTCGTATAGCTTTTGCGATCGGGTGCCGGGCGCTATTTAAAAGTATTTTATATTAATCGCTAAATAAATATCGCTCGATTTCGTTGCTTATATAAGCGTATCGGTATTAGTTGTATATTATAATCCGCCGGTCGGGCAAAAATATAAAAAATACGATCGAGTTTATAATTAAGCGAATCAAATAAAATAGCCACGGTATAAAAAAAAAAAAAAAAAAATTTTATATTTATAATATATTATCCGGTTTATAACGGCCGTCGTTGCTGCCAGCGTATTTATATTATATTTTATAATTCTTTTTTTTTTCCCTATTTAAACTCGGGCCTGCTATTTTTTTTATTATTATTTTTAACTTTTATTTAGTCCCGTAAAGCTTTGCAACGCCCGTATTTTACCTATTTAATCGGCCTAGGCGCTATATAATAAAACGTTATATTGGGTTTATATAAATTATAATAGCTTTTTTTAAATCCCGGTTTAAAACCAGGTCCTAAAAAATTATAAAATATATTTTACGGGACCGCGTCGAATTTCGTATAGCCTAAACATGGCAGCTGCGGATAGCTAGCGGGCTTTAAGCTAAGTTTAGCTTAGGCAGGGGACGGCCGGCGTTAGTGGCAAAATTATAAGATAGCAAAACGGCCGGCGAAGCGTGCTAACGCCGGGCTATATCGTAATAAAAACTAAATCGGCAAAATCGCACGAGCGTAAATTTCTAAAAAATTAACTTTTTGGACCGGTCCCGGGCCCGGCGCCGCCGTATTGGCGGCGTCCGGGTCGGATATACCCTACGTCGGCCTGGGAATATACCCTACCCCCCGGCCTTTAGCGCCGCGCTAAAACGACCACCTAAATCGGATATACCCTACGTAGGGTGCGGCCAGTTTTATAGTAAGATATCGCGCATAAGCAACGAACGACAGATCAATTATTGTTTATTACTTGATTCTGATGTATCAATAGCGGTCTTATTTCTTTTTAGATATTTTTTGAACGTGCGTATATTTGTCCTACTTCGTTTTTGTTTTCAAGCTATTAAGCGATATTAGTTGTTTAGATCACTGATCGAGTTCAACCTAGACTATGAGTTGATTGAAATATCTTGAGGGGTTTATTGCGTTTTGGTGTATCTGGCAAACCGCAAACAGTTATGCTAGAAAAGATAATCTATAGTGAGTTTCTAGTCTTTGGTTTTTGAAAGATAGGAGACACTTGGCCGTCCCTTGGGGGATAAGAAGCATTTGGCCGTCCCTTGGGGGACAAAAAGCACTTGGCCGTCCCTTAGGGGATAAGAAGCACTTGGCCGTCCCTTGGGGGACAAGAAGCACTTGGCCGTCCCTTGGGGGACAAGAAGCACTTGGCCGTCCCTTAGGGGACAGAAACTATTAGGTTGCCTTTGATAAAGTATATTGAGAAAAACAATAATATCTCGATTCACTATTTATCCGCCCGCCTTTTTTTCTAGCCCTAGCCCGAACCCCAAGCAGCAAATCTGCTATATAATTGCTTAGTGTTTTTTTAACGGTAAACGTACCTAAATAAAAGTAATTAAAATATAACGACTATACTAAGGATAAACCGAAATATAAAAAAATACTAGGGTTTATATTATTAAATACGTAAAGCGTAAGAGATATACTAAGCAAAAAGCAACTATAGAACTAATTCACAAATATAATCGTTAAAGCGTATTAAATACCTCACCTATAAGTAAAATAAATGCTTAAATTAATCACTAAGGTAATAACTGTCTATATAGTATAGGAAATCCGTCCGTTATATATCCATTTATTCCCTCACTAATATTTGCTTAGATCACCATATTGGTGGTGATCCCTTTTGTTGGATCATGGTTGAGAATGGTGATCCATTCCTAAGATTATTGCCAAGACCATGATTTTGTCAACAGCTGGCAACAGCTGTCAGACCTGGTCTGTGCCCTGGGTCTTTATCCAGTAATAACAGCCCCGCAGTATGCCTTTTTCCCTTCTTTAAGCGCCAACACATATTGTCTTCCTGCAAGGGTGTATATTCGTAACACTTAGATTATTTAAAATTAATAAATAAATTTTAAAAATTAATTACCGTTTATAGCTACCTAAAATTATAAAAAAAAATACCTAACGTTTTATATTTTTTTTGCTCGAATTAGTACCTAAAGGCGCGATTATCGACTAAACGCTAAAAATAAAAAAAATCAGCCAAAATATAACGTTAAAGAAATTATCGATTATAAAAAGGTTAAATAAGGATATTAATTCCTTGTAAAATAAAAAGGTTATTTACCTAAAAACAATATTTAGGAATTTAGGAAGCATATTAAAAACTGCGCTACTTTTTAGTAATATTTTTAAAACTAGCAAATAAACTAGGGTTTATAGGATTATTTTCGAACCCGATAAAGGATTAATCGAAAATATCGAAATTTGGTATAAATTAAACCAAAATATCCGCTTTTGCCTCCGCGCGTTTTTGTTTTTTTATTTTTTTTAGGGTACGGAAACCCTTTTATATTAATTTTACCCCGCTCGAACGAGCCTTTTTTTTTTGTTTCCGAAAACGGATTAACCGCGCGACGGCTTTATTTATTTCCGTTTAATAACGACGCTATAATTTTAAAAATCGCTTTTTAGCGATAAGTTTTTCCTAAAATATCCGTTAATATTTTTCCCGGATACGCTCGAAAAACAATAACGGGATACCCAAAGCATTATAATTTTTAATATTTTTTCGAATATATTTTTCGTATTTCGCTATACCTTTTATTATTATATATTTATTATTAATATCGGTATACGACAGGCACGGTATAATTTTAAAGCCAAATTTTCCGAAAAATCTTAATAAAACGTAACGACAAATAATCGAAAACGCGGGAAAAATATAAGCGATTTTAGGAAATAATCGTGCTTTTTGCGTACGGTTAAATATAATAGCTATATATTATAAAATATAAAAAAAAAAAAAAATCTAGTATTAAACAAAGGGATTAAACCTATTTATACTACTTAAGATTTTTTAGGGACAAAAAATATAAAAAAAAAAGCTAATATTACGAATATATATTTATACGGAGACCAAAAACTAAAGATAAATAAATACGGGCCAAAAACGTAGCCCAAAGGATAATAAATTAAAAACGGATTAACCCCTAATAGGTCACGTAATCCAATATTACGTAAACTAGGAATAATCGCTAAGCGTTACTAAAAAAAAGCTCTTTTTAGCACCCGTTAATATAATATAATAATTATAAATATTATTAACCAATATAGCTATTTAAGCAAATATTAGCGAAAAAATAAATAAATATATAACGGACGGATTTTTTATATTATATAAATAATTATTACTTTAATAATTAATTTAAGCATTTATTTTACTTATAAATAAGGCATTTAATACGCTTTAACGATTATATTTATAAATTAGTTTTATAATTACTTTTTGCTTAATATATCTTTTACGCTTTACGTATCTAATAATATAAACCCCAGCACTTTTTTATATTTCGGTTTATCTTTAGTATAGTCGTTACAGCCAATAATAATATCTTCGCGAAAATAATCTAATTTTAACCCTTTCGCCGTTTAGCTTATTACGCGTTTCGTTATATTATAGCAAACGTAACGGCTTATTATTAAAAATTATTTTATAAAATAACGAAATCGCTTTTTTTTTCGCTATTCGGCTTTATTTCCGCTTTTTATTTATCCCGGTATAAATTATATAATTACTCCGCGTCGCCGTCGTATCCGTCCGTTTTTTTATCCCCGTTTATTATTTTGTTTATTACCGCCCGCTTATAAAAAATCGTTTTTAAATAATTAGTTATTTCGTTTTTAATAAATTTTAACGCGGTAGCTTTTTTAGCCGCCTCGGCTCGCGCTTTCGTTTTTTTAACCCGTTACCGCGCTTATCGGGACGATTTAATTTTTAGCGTTAGTATCGGAGGCTATTAAAAGCCTTTCCGGAGCGATTTTATCCGTCGCCTAATAATAATAAATTTGCTTTTTAGCCTATTTCGACCGGCCCGCCCGCTTTTTTACGCAAAATTTTATAAACGCTATAAAAGCGTAACGTAAAATATAACCTTAATATTAAAAATATTTAACCCTATATTAAACGCATTAATAGCCGTAATTACCCGTCCGGTCCGGATTTAATCCTTTAATATTTACGTTTTTTTTTCGCCGTGCCGGCCGCGTTAAAATAAACCGGATATTTAAGCTTTTTGCTTAACGCCTCCGTTTTTATTATAATACTATAATAAATAATAAATTTACCGCTTAGGAATCTTTTAAAGGCCTAAATTAACGCTTTTTCGACGGCCCCCGCTAAATTTTTTTTAATATCGTTTTTTTCGTCGATTATTACCTCGCAAACCGAATACGCAATATTTTTCCTAAACGTATTATTCCGGAAAACGACGGCGTTTCCCGGTTCGATTTATATATACGCAAATAAGCTAATTTAGTCCCGCGGCGATAATATAACGGTAAATAATATAATTTATACCCCGTATTCCGCTAATATTTTTTTAATTTTTAAAAATATAAATCGGAAGCGCGAGCCCGGATTAGCGTTATTTAAAATTATATAATATTTATTTATTATAATCCGGTTTAGCCGCGATTACGCCCGGAAAAATCGTAAATATATAATAAAAAACGCATAAACGGCCGACTCGGGCGTAACGAATACGATAAAAGCTATTTTTATCCCCGGCCTAGCCGCCGCGAACGCTAATAATTATACTAAATTCCTAATTTATAACGTATCGCACCGCTTTATTATATTTTCCCGTAACGCTATTAGCGGCTCGATTATAATAATAACTCCGTTTTCTCCGTAATATATTAATAATATAAACGATAAATTTTTGCCTAAATTTATTTTTATAATTTATAATACGGGCGAATATTTTTTATAAATCGCCTAAAACACCCTTTTTTATCCCGGTCGGAATTCCGTTTTTAGGTCGTTTAGTATTTATTTTAGCCGTTTTCGGAAATCGACCTCGGCTAGCCTTTTTTGCCTTTTAAACCTAGTTTTATCGCCGTTTTAATTAAACGGTTTTAAACGCCGTTTTTTAATTATAATTTTTTCTAGCAAACCGAACCGTAAAAATTTATACCAGCGCTTATTTTTTTTTCGAAAATATTTTTATCGCTGCTTATATTAAACGGGTTAATAGCCTCGCGCGCGTATATAACGTTTCCCGTAAAAAATAAATACGTCGTTATTAAATCGATCGTTTTATTTTTTACGCTTTATATTTATTTATCTTTAAACGCTATAATTTAAAAATCGCCGAATATATACTTACGCAAAATAGCGATTTAAATATACCGGTACTCGATAATATTAATTTCGACTTTTATAAACCGTTTTATATATTTTTTTAGTAGCTTTTTTATTTTATCGCCGGATTAAATAATATAATTACCGTTTCGGAAGCCCGATTTTTCCTTTTTTAGCTCGTCGCCGTTTTTTATATTACCGATTATAATTATATTTTAAAATACGCTCGGACCGAGTACCGGGGTATAATTTAGCTTTTTTATTTTTTATTTTTTAAATATTATATTATATACCGTATTTTAGCTAAATAAAAATAGGTTAATATAATCCGCTTATTACGCCGCGTTATTAATAATTTGCTAAAAAAAAATACTAATTAAAAATATTATATAAATAACTCGCCGACCTCCCGCGGGAAAAAGCGATATATTATTTTAAGCTTATTTATTATTAAATATTTTTTATAATATTTAATTATAAAATATATTATTTTATAATAAATAAAAATATTCCGCGTATTTTTTTACCTAATATTTTAAATACGCAAATTTAAAACTTTTGCGTTACGGCCCGGCCCCCCGCCGCTAATATATATTAAAATTAATAAGCGGCCGCGGATATTATCGACGAACTTATTAAATACCGCGTAAGCTTTAAAATTAATAATTTATTAGCCCGGCGCCCGCGGCGCTCGAATTTATCGACGTTATAGCTTTAGCTACTCGGAAATTTTTTCGGCTAATTATATACGGCTAATAAATTATAAATTTTTTTCGTCCCGTATAAATTAATATTTTAACTTTATATCCGATTAATCGTCCTCGAGCGCGTTTTACGGGATTACCGGGAAGCCGATATATATTTAAATCGTCGTATCGGTTTTTAAATATAACGCGTCGCCGATTAAAGCTTTTATCTCCTTAATTAGCTTATTTATTATTTCCCGGAAATCGTTTATTATAAATTAAATACGTTTATATAAAACTTATTTATCGTAATCGTTTTATTATATATAGCTATCGGCGGGTATATTAAATATAATATTTATATTATACGTTTATACCGATAAAATTTAATTTATTACGCTTAGCGACGATTTATTAGTTATTTTTATTATAAATTTGTTTATCCGTAACCGGACCCGCTCGAATAAATTTTGCGAAAAATATATAACTTTTTTACGGTTTTAGCTATTAAATATTTTCGCCGCCAAATTTTATTCCGTTTTTATTATAAACCGCGCTACGATTATAATCCGGATTATTTTAATTATAGCCGAGTACCGTATTATATAATTAAATACGTTAACTTATTTACCGTTATCCCGGATATTTATTATAGCCAGGCCGTTAACGATTACGTTTTCGTACGCGAACGTATAATAATAATAATCGAATATCGCTAATAATAATTATAAAATTAAATCGTTTAAACGGTTTTGTTTTTTGCTATTTTATAGGAATAACGGCCTCGCTTTTTTTGGTTTTTGCGGTTTTAATAATTTTTTTAAATCGGAAAAAAATTCGGATTATTAAAAAGTTACTCGGTACGACGGCTTATTTTCGTTTCGTTATTATTACGTTTTTTAAAAATATAAAAACAGCTATTTTACGTAAACGCGGTACCGTACCTATACGTTTTTGGCTATACGCGGTTAAAATAATATATATTTCCTCGCTTCCGTATCGCGTATTATTTCGAAAAGCGTAGCGGTACCGGTATCGAGGCTATATATTTGTTTTTACGCCTCGTCGGCTATTTATATATAGCTATTTTAAAACGCTTAAAAAACCGTTTTATCGGGACCGGGCGGCTATAGCGTAAAACGTAATCGAGCTAATTTTTTTTATTTATAAACTTTATTAAATAACGCGTTTAGCTTATTCGCCGTAGCTACGGATTCGGTTTTAGCTTTTCGTTTATTTCGTAAATAGCCCGGCTAATTAATTAGTTTAATAAAACGCTTTTTTGCGTAAAAACCTATAATTAATTATTAAGCGCTTTTTTGGACGGCGACGTTTTAACGGCTAATACGCTCGACGGCGTACCCGGTTTTATATTTATTATACCCGAATCCGAATTTCCGGATATTAAACCGGCCAATTTTATATTTTTTTAACGCTCGGAAAATTGTTATTTATCGTTTTTTCCGCCTTACCGTATTAATATATTTATAACGGCCTAAAAAACCTTAAAATAACGGTTAGCTTTTCGGGTCGGGAAAAACCTTTAATATTATACGCTTTTTTTTTATAAATCGGCCGGAACCTCGGCGTATTTTTTTGTCTTTTTTTTTTACGGCTATTAATCCACCCGTGTTTTTATTTATAATATTTTTTTATTTTTTTAATATTACGCACGATATATATATAATTATTATAAACTACGCTATTTATTTAAAACGGACCGAATATCGGGATCGGCGCGTATACGGGATCTAAAAAAGCAAAATCGTCGAGCTAGCTTTATTCGCAAATAATATTTTATAACGCTCGTATAATTTTTGCGATCGGGTACCGGGCGTTATTTAAAAATATTTTATATTAATCGCTAAATAAATATCGCTCGATCTCGTTATTTATATAAGCGTATCGGTATTGGCTATATATTATAATCCGCCGGTCGGGCAAAAATATAAAAAGTGCGATCGAGCCTATAATTAAGCGAATTAAACAAAATAGCCACGGTATAAAAAAAAAATTATATTTATAATATATTATCCGGTCTATAACGGCCGTCGCTGCTGCCAGCGTATTTATATTATATTTTATAATTCCCTTTTTTTTTTAGACTCGGGCCTGCTATTTTTTTTATTATTATTTTTAACCTTTATTTAGTCCCGCAAAACTTTATATCGCCCGTATTTTACCTACCTAATCGGCCTAGGCGTTATATAATAGGACGTTATATTAGGTTTATATAAATTATAATAGCTTTTTTTAAATCCCGGTCTAAAACTAAATTTTAGGAAATTATAAAATATATTTTACGGGACCGCGTCGAATTACGTATAGCCTAAACGTAATAATTACGGATAATTAGCGGGTTTTAAGCTAAATTTAGCTTAGGCAAAAAACGGCCGGCGCTAATAATAAAATTATAAAATAATAAAATAGCCGGCGAAGCGTATTAACGCCGGGTTATATTATAATAAAAACTAAATCGGCAAAATCGTATAAGCGTAAATTTCCAAAAAATTAATTTTTTAGACCGGTCCCGGGCCCGGCGCCGCCGTATTAACGGCGTCCGGGTCGGATATATTTTACGTCGGTTTACGGATATATTTTACCCCTTAGCTTTTAACGCGGCGCTAAAACGACTACGTAAATCGGATATATTTTACGTAGGGTGCGGCCAGCCTTATAATAAAAGGAGCTAATATTACAAATATATACCTATACGGAGACCAAAAACTAAGGATAAATAAATACGGGCCAGAAACGCAGCCTAAAAGACAATAAACCAAAAACGGACTAACCCCTAATAAATCACGTAATCTAATATTACGTAAACTAAGAATAATCGCTAAACGTTATTAAAAGAAGCTTTTTTTAGCACCCGTTAGTATAATATAATAGTTATAAATATTATTAATTAATATAGCTATTTAAGCAAATATTAGCGAGGGAATAAATAAATATATAACGGACGGATTTCTTATATTATATAAACAATTATTACCTTAATAATTAATTTAAGCATTTATTTTATTTATAAATAAGGTATTTAATACGCTTTAACGATTATACTTATAAATTAGTTTTATAATTGCTTTTTGTTTAATATATCTTTTACGCTTTACGTATCTAATAATATAAACCCTAGCACTTTTTTATATTTCGGTTTATCTTTAATATAATCGTTATATTAATCCGATAATATTTAGTTATATAATAAGATAAGGCATTTAATTATGCCCGCGTTAATTAAAGGTAAAGTTTAATATTATGCTTTTACGGTTTAACACACGCATATAAAAAGTTAGTTAGTTATGCACCCCACGGTATAACACTAACAATATTACGCGATCTTTGTTTTACACACGTTTTTTAGCCTTACTTATATAATAAAGTCCTTTTAGTAATTAGTCGCCTAATTACGCAACAACCTAGCCTTACGAATGTATATTAAATTAAGCGGGCGTAGTGCATTCTAGGTTCCTTAGCTTAATAACTTACTTTTCTTTGATTTTAAAACGCGTTTTCGATATCCGGCAACGTTATTATAAACTTTTAAATTAAATTAAATTAAATTAAAATTAAAAGCTATTATAATGTTTTAATTATTAAAAAGCTAAGAATTAAAATTTATAACCGATTTAAATAATACAGCTTACGAATTTATAATAAAACAAATAAACTTCGAAAAAAGCAATTAAAATCCATAATAAAATATTAAAAATGTCACGGTCTCGCATCGCTAATTAAACTACGCCTTAGCTCCACTTATAAACTATAACGACTATATTAAAAATAAACCGAAGTATAAAAAAATGCTGGGGTTTATATTATCAGATACGTAAAGCGTAAGAAATATACTAAACAAAAAATAACTATAAAACTAATTTATAAATATAGTCGTTAAAGCGTATTAAATACCTTATTTATAAATAAAATAAATGCTTAAATTAATTATTAAGGTAATAACTATCTATATAATATAAGAAATCCGTCTTTAATATATCTATTTATCCCTTTATTAATATTTGCTTAGATTACCTACGTTGGTTAGTAATCTTATATCGTAGAATATTAAATTATTATTAAGCTATAATAATCTATAAATTATTGCCAAGGCTTTTCGATCGATGCCAAAACTTAATAATCTAACCTAATCACGTGACCTTTAGCTATTGGTTCCGTTCCCAGCTATCTTTATTTTTGGGACCGGCTTCGTGGCCGTGTCTCTATTCTTTTATATTATCTCTGGGCTGCAAGGGTGCATATTCGTAATATAAACTTATAAAACTTTATTTTATAACTATAGCTTCTATAATTCCCTTTTTTTCTTTGTATAATAATAATTTTCTTTATTATTAAATATAAGTCCGTTACAAAAAACGAATAAAAAGAAATAAATTAAAAAGAAATCAATTTAAATAAGCGACGAAAAGTTTTATATCTCGATAAATATTAATAAAATCGAAAGTTTAAACAATTTAGCGAATTTTTAAAGTTTTTTATTTACTTAAACATATTTATTTAGTTTTTAATTAAATTTTTAAAAATAATTAATAATAAATAATAATAAAAACTTATATTTTAAGATAATTAAAATTTAATTAAATAATTATAAAAAGTCGCGAATTATATTTAATTAATTAAAGAAATTTAATTTTTAAATATATTTTTATTTAATAATAAACTTTAACTTACAAATTTTTTATAATTTGTCACGGTAAACCGTAATATTAATGTTTTTACAAGCTAAAACGTATCGCGGGCATCGATAACGATAGCGCTAGCGCGCTAGCTTATCGGTGGCCCGTGTCTTATACCGTAGCAGATATTAATAAAGCTTGTCATCCATTAAGATAGCTCCCTAGCTTAGAATTTATATTACTTCCTACCCTATAGTAGGGGATCCAACCGCTAAGCACCTGGGATTATAATAATTCTAAGCTTATTTGCCAGCATCGCGCACAGGGCCAGGCATAGCATTCTATCATCATTTCAAGCAGACGGAACCGGTCAGTGTTATCAAGATAAGGGAGGTTATAAGTGAGTAAATGATTGATTAGGTTGGTTAAATAACCACTGTATATACTGTAGTGATAGGAGAGTATATATAGGTGACACATAAAGTCACGTGAAGGCTGCCAGAATGGTGCTGAGTCACCAATCTCAACAAGTGTGACTGGCATCGTGAGTCTTACCGGTCGTTGGACCACCGCCGAGCTCGGATTGAGCTGTTCCCCCGGCACCCCGTTGCATATCCAAGGATCGCGGGACCCGTCAGATCAGGCCCTTTGGCAGATCAGGACACTAACCTAGAGGATCCAAAGCTTCAAGCGCAGGATTTTCACAACGACGATGGTGCATGCGATCCATGAGGGATAGACAATGCATCGCCGCCGTCCTTTCCCCCAATCGTGTTGTGCAGCTTTGAGGCATCGCCACTGCCCACCGTTTGCAAGAGTAACTGCCAGCTTCCTCTGTTTTTTTGATTATTATCTAGCCATTACCAAGTTGACGACTGGCGCGTTGCGCGCACCCACCACCAAAAGCTCTGATAGAGCTGGCACCTTTGTGTGCACCGATACCGAACAAGTCCTGTTGGCTGCCACGCCATCAGGCAACATCAAGTCCTAATAGCTGCCACGCTATCAGGCACCACCGGCAGGCAGCTGCGACGCTGCCAACGACAACAACAACACCACCAACGCAGTCAGGTGCGCTATCCGTCGAAGCCGGAGCCCTGACTGGCAACAAGGGCAGCTACCACGCTGCCATCCACAAATTTTCAACAGTCAGGTCCTTCATTCGTTGAAGCCGGCATCCTGATATCCACACTCACAGGTAGCTGCCAACCTACCGGTGAGCACCAACCAAGTCACCAAGTCCTCCACACCGGAGCCGGCATCTTGGTCCACAACACATTCCCATCGTGATCCGTCAGTTCACCCATCACCGATGGCTTCAAAACAACAACTCGAGAGCGCGTTGCCAACAGACTGCTACCAATGCCAGAGCCTATCCCACCACTGACCTGACCTTCAGATGTGCCGCCTCTGGGTTCCCGATGATATCATTCATCGTTGGTGTGTGGGAAGGTGCAAGGCAAGGGCCAGGGCACCATTCGAGAACCAACAACCAGACCACATTCTACACCTACACACATTTTGACAGCTCACAAGACGACTATCGATATATCCTTCCACCGGGAAGTTGACAAGGTTGCTGGGATCCAACAAGTACCAGCAGGACACACCGGTACAAGGGAGATGATTTTGACGTCACTTGGGAAAAGGGGTTCGAGATCAAGGATTTAGAGGAATACCGGAAGATTTGGATGACAGCAGACTACTACACGTCCTATTTGGGAAATCGTTTGAGATTCGGGTGACGTACCGGATGTCAGACTGCTACATTAGTGTAGCAGTGACGCAAAGCTCCTAGTCGGCAATGTTGATGGCAGTGTGTCACTCACAGTCTGGCGAACGTCGTGATTCACGGAGTTGGAGGACGAGCATGTGGGAAGGTGTGGTGCAGAGCACACACTCAGGATAAGAGGACTGTCAGGGCAAGAGTTGAGGTCGAAGGCACCGGTCAGACTGCAGGTTGACCGTGTGCAGTGGCAGTGGGTCATTAAGTGTGGCGCGTTGGCTTGCCAACAGTTGGGTGTGTGCTACATGTTGTGGCGGTGGCAGCCAGTTTATGAACGCCCTCGGCTGTAGTGGCATCTTCGGAGTGTTTTGCCGGGACGGACTGAGCAGAAACACGTTGACCACAACGTTCGTTGCCACGAAGGTGCTTGAAGAGTTGATTCCGCGAGTCGAACAACGAGGAACAGAATCTGCAGGTCCTGCCAGCCGTTGAAGTTCGGGCTGGTTCAGAGGATGTGAGCTGCAGATGCTATTAAAACTGCTGCGAGAGCTTCTCGACGGTCTGTTGTTGCTCGCCGACTTGGGCTTTGAACTCGTCAGGTTGCTTTTGCATGCGGGAGCAGTGGTCACAGAGCTGCAAGCAGAGGATCTTCTGGCCCTCAAAAAGCTTGCGCAAGTCCCTGTCAACCGTGCCAAACTCCTTGTCGATTGCGTGGAGCTGCTGCGTGTGTGAAGCCATCATGGAGTGCGTGTATTGTTAACTGAGCAGTTGTGAGTGTGTGGGCCTAGGAAGCTTGAAGCTGAAGGTGGGAGGCCAGGGTTACCTTGCCCTGCCCTGCAAACGAGAGTGGTAAATGAGTGGCTGCCACATGCTGAAGATAAATGGATCACTGCCTTGGGCAGCGTGGAGGATGGGCGATGGGCGCCTTGGGTGTGACCTTTGGATTTGTTGGGTAGGCAACAAACAGTCCGGGCAAGGCTGCCATCGTGGGAACGAGTGGTGAAGCTCTCGTCATGCGTCAGGTGACTGCAGAGCTGGTGGGTATCTTCTAGACCCTGTGGTGGTGAGGAACACCGCGTCATTATTGTTTACTTAACTGGTCAACTACCAATCCGACGGAAACTTTTTGAATAAGAGTCAGGGCGGCGTGATGCTCCAGGGCAACGTGGTCCCGGGGTTGGACGGTTGACTACAAGGCCGGCGATGATATCAAACAAAGGGGGCACGTTATACGGAGGGTGGTGAAGCTCTTGTCACGCGCTAGGTGACTACCAGCCCATGGCTCTTGCCATCTATTTGGGATCAAGTCCCAGACGGTGAAAAAGCCTCCACAAGAACAACAGAAGCCATTCGGGTATAAAAGCTGGTGGGTTTGCTAGGTCTTTATAATGGTGTGCCCAGTGTCGATGGCTGACTACAGAGCCGGCGAAAGTGTCAATCGGGCGCGTTGTGCAGCTGGTGGGTGCTGATGGCCTTTCCATCCTCCGTACACTACAAGAGCTCACGGGGAACCAAGATGGCTGGCGATCTAGTGTGGATCAGGTGGTGGGCGTTTGCTGTGTCGATCCGGATGGGCTCAGTGTGCCATCGCGAGCCGGGCGCACTATCAGAGCTCGCCGCGGAGAATGGCTGCCGGTGACTAAGATGGATTGTGATGTACCGTGCTATAATAGGTGAGACCTTGTGTGTGGATCGTGGTGAGCTTCTATGGCCTGCGTGGAAGTGATGATTCCTTGGTGTTCTGTGTATATTGTGATAAAATTACCATCGCGACCTTGCGGTTATCCGCAACGAAAGAGCTGTGGTGAAGCTGCCATTGACTTTGCGACGGCTCCCAGGGATCCACAACAATAGGCAGCATCATGAAAATCCAAGCTTTAGTAACTATCATGACGGATCGCGATGGTCGTGATATAATGTCTGGCGCCCACAACACTCAGTGCCGAGCTGTTTTCAAGCAGGAGGCAGCAGTATATACTCACTGCAAACAGCACAGCTGGCGAGCAGGAGCTTTTTGCGCATATCATCGAATAAGACTGGCGGCCCTTTACATTACTCTGTCTTCGCCATTTGTAAATAGGTAAATAGCAGTATTACGGCACCGCGTTTCTCACACACGCAAACACGATGGCAGCTTTTCCCCGATCCTTTACTGCCTTACCAAGGGACTTGATAGCACCTAAAATCTCTTATCACCCACACGCATTCTGGCAACTCACAAGACGATTGTTGATTCGTCTTTCCATCGGGAAGTTAACAAGGCAATTGGCAACTCTCCGTTCGTTAAGGTACCAGCAAGACACACCGGTATAAGGAGGATGTTAATGTCACTTAGGATATATGTTCGATATCAAAGGATTGCAATGGCATCCCGGAAGACTTGGCTGACAACAAACCACTACACGTGCCATTTGGGATATGCGTTGACATTCGTGCGATGTACTAGATACCAGACCGCTACATCAGTGTACCAGTGACGGAGAGCTCCTAGCCGGCAACGTTAATGGCAGATTCACTTACAGTCTGACGAACATAATGATCCAGAATCACGGAGTTGGACGAACGTGGAGGACTGTCAAGGCAAGACTTAGGGCGGAAGGATATCGGTTACACTGCTGGTTGACGATAGGCAATGGAGTTGCACTATGGACGTTATATTTGACTGCTATATTTGGGCATATATTTCAGATCACTCCCTACCTTATAGTAGATGCTTTTATCAGTCACATTATCATGCCATTTGAACCGCCCCGTTTTCTTTTTTTGAAGGACACTCGTACACAACCTCCGGCACGTACTTGCTCCACTACTCTTTTCTTCTCCCGCCCTTTCGTTTCTTGATTTGCTCCATCCCATCTTGTACCATGTTTCCCGCATCGCTAGCTGCCTTCTGGCCACGCTGCTTGAGTTGATGTTTCTCTGCCTCATCCTGAATGTCTTCCACAACGTCTTTGCCGAGACTCGTACCATTCACCCAATCGAGCAGTCCCCATGCCCCGTAGTTTCCCCGACCACCACTTGCGTAGTGAGTCGCCGTGCGGCGTGTCACGCCGCCCATGAGAATGCCAGGAACTACACTGTATCCTGACATTGACATGGTCTCTTCCAGCGTGGTGAGCACGGTGAATAAGAAATGCGTCAGGAGATGTGGGCGGATGATAAGCGAGGGTAGGTAGACAGGCACCAAACGATGTAGCATTAAAGGTAAAGGATGATCCGTGTAAAGCATGAGAGAGTATGGTGCCCCCCGGTGATGATGGCCGTAACATTGATGCATCTTTGTGAGTGGTCCACGAGAGTGCAGGAGTTTCCGATGGATGTAATAGGTCAAGACTTCTCGGCTTGTATACAGCCAGCCGATATGCTTGATGATTTGCCAAGGCAAGGGCAAAGTAGTCGAAGTCTTGAACAGCGGAGCCTGGAGAAGTGTTGTCCCGACAATCGACAAAGCAGCCTGCACGGCAGTCAAGAGCAGCAGGTTGAGAACTGCAAGAAGGATCTGCCTGGCGAGTACCGCAGCGTTGCGCCTAGGCAATGATGACAATCCGTAGAGTTTGATGGATTCTGAGAGGCTTGGTATCCCGCCATCGAAGAGGAGAAAGAGCAGCGATGGGATCAGCCACAAGGCCACGCGCACGGCAAAGATGCCCATGATCTCAATCTTCAACGGGTCATGGGACAACACGAGAGACATCCATGTCATGTAGAAGAATAATAGGTTGAGCGATGTAGACCATGATGTCAAAGCTGGAGCAGCAAAGTAGGAGAGAATTGGGAGAGACAATAAGACATCCAACATGATGCAGAGTTTGATGCGCAGCGACGATACAGACGTAGGCGCTGCGATGGAGCAAGCAATAGTTGATCTTGTTCCGAGATGGAAATCAGAAGCTTCCAAAAAATGACAACTTTTCGTTTTATCATAAAGTGAGTCGTTCAAACAATGCATCAATCTAGATACTGAAATGCCTTGTTTCAGGGCCCAGGCTGACCGTTGGGAACGTCAAAGTATGACGTAGATGGATAGCCGCAAAAGATTACTGTCCGAAAATTTCGGTGGTTAGAACTTGGCCGGTCGCCGCGCATCTCAAAAGTGTTTATTTTCATTGTGTGCAACTGACTTGAATCATTGGCACATGTATACATCTTGACTCGATACTTACATACATTAGGCAATCTATATCCAATGCAACTCACCAGCTCACAGCACTTTGAAAGCACAAGACCAGAGAATCATCGCAGCGGTCATTATAAAACGACGAGTAGCGCGCGTCCGTGGTGATTCGGATTCCAAGGATCGGCTCAAGACCATAAGGATTGCTTTATACCAAATTCGAGCAAGTGTCACTTTTACTGGCAGATTAGACACTGGAAGTGACGGGTCAGTATATCCAATCGTCTTGCACTTCCAGTGAAAACAACCAACACCATGGTATCTTCTGGCCTGGATGTCTGATCTGTTCTTCTGCAGGATAACAGACCAAGACACCCTGCTTGAAGCGCTTGATGCCCTCGTCGCCAGCCAGGCAGTCATCGACCAAGTACCACAAAGGTGAGATGGCCGAGTTTATGTTTGAACACATACAATATATACCTTTGAAGCTTCATCTAGCATTCTATATCATGTCGCCAGCCCAGCTCGCGCAGTGGGCAGGCTTCTCCTTTAAGACCCGAGTCACTGGGATTACAGAGTCCACATGGCCTATAGCACTAAAAGCTTTGACCCAGGCGATCTGCGGCCCCACCAGCACTAAACTTCTATTGACTTGATATGACAGGGAGGCATCCATGTCGCTCATCTGCGCTACGTCAAATCAACCTCGATTCATTTCATTGATTGGTATGGAGAATCACTCGGCGAGATGTGACCAAAGTGTAGCAACCAGGAGCGTTCCGCGGCATCATTCAAGTCGCATATAGCGATGGGATCATGTTTCCCCTGGACTTCATCTCACATCGACTGTCCCTTTCTCTGTCTCTCTCATGATATATTGGATGTCGTCGATTGCCACATCGCGGGATTGATACATGGCTATACGGATACTGGCCTCGTTCCCGAGGTAGTGTATTATGCGGTGTACAGACACTACCATACAACGTACAGAGTACCTCGTACTGGTCACATTGTAATCTCCTCGCATGCTCCCGGCCCCTGAAAAAAAAAGTCGGGTATCTCGCATACTGTACAGGGTCTACGGGCTTGATTGCTGCCAGTGTTTGTGCAACTCTGTATCCTGGGCAAAAGACTTCTTTGGTCACAGCGCGCGCACAGGTCTCTTCCTTCAAAAGTTACCTAGTGAGATTTCCGCAGCGCGGTTAGACAGCCGACGTATCTTGGACCCTGCAAGACTAGGCCCCATTTCTCTGCGAGCAATTCAAAGACTCAATACCTGCCCGATAGGAGGAGAGACAAGAAGAGAAGAGGGAAAAAACTTCTTGCAACCATCTTGTGCATTTCCACCCCTACGCGAACGGCCGTACATCTCACATCTCACATCTACGGACACATACAGGCACACACGCTCCTTTCCATGCAGGTGCGCCGTCAAGGCGGCAGTCACACCCCACGGCTAGTCGCTCGCAATTAGGCAAATTCGACCGTCGCACCCATTTCCAATTAGGTTCTGCAAGCTCACTGCAAGCTTACTGCACCGCCCAGCGCATTCCCACCAGCAATAATAATTCCATCACCTGCTGGTTACTGTAGGCCGTACGTTGTAGCTATGGGTTACGCGCCGTCGTCTTCCACCTCGGCCGCCGCTTCTTATGCACCAGCCCCTATCCCTCTCCAGCACACGTCGCATCCGCATTCTGGGTCTGGACGCAGGTCACTCCGACTCGACGTCCGTACCGGCGAAGATGGCATTCGTCGTCCTTTCACGCCCGCCTCCCCGGAAGTGATCTCCTCCCTCATCACCAGCTTGTCGGGCATCTCGGAACCCGCCAATACCTATTTCAACAAGACCCTCCCAGTCTCGCCCGGGCAAGGGAGTTTTGGTGTCGACTACGGTGCTTATAGGTCTCCTTCTCTCAGAGCTGACCAGGACGACCACGTCAACCTCGACGAATTGGCTGCATGCCCGCCCGTCATTCGTACTGCGCCGCCTCCATCTGGCTTCTCGCCGCTGACGACTCCCAAGTCGCCAAGATCCCCTCGTCGCGAATCTTCTGGCGGCCTCAGGTCCCTGCTCCGGTCCTCGCGCCCCTCATCTAGAAGTTCTGCGTCCTCGTACGATGAGACCCGCAGCACGCGGAGCATCGGCAATCTTTCCATCGAGCCCGGAGCACATTCAACGCAGGAATTACGACGACAGCGATCTCACGACAGTTGGGGAAAGAAATCGGGGCGCAACAGCAAGGGACTAATGTATATGAGCTCAAAAGAAAGGTTGCGGGCGGGTGAAGCCGAGCGCAAGCGATCCAGCTTTGGGGCTCTGGGAGGCGCTCTCGACAGCGTCGGCGGGCCATTGTCACCTCGAACCGACTCTTCTCTCGCAGAGACCCCGATCAACGAGGAGCCCCCGTTCCTCGAGCTAACGACGCCCTACGAACTGTACGAATTGCCAGAGCCGAGCCCTACTTTTGATCAGGCATACCAACGACCGGTCCCCGCTCGTGATTCTTCCCTCCGAAGGGCCAGCTCAAGCAACCGGCGGTCGTATCGGAACTCTAGAAGAGACGGTGAAAACAAGGTCAGAAGCAGTATACCCGAAAGCGAAGAGCACGACATGTCTCTACCCAAGCGCGCGGGACCAGCGCGGGCTGCGTCGGCGACCGACGCCAACAGAGGCAAGGATGAGACATATATGGCAGACTTTCCAACCTCCAGCAAGCTGAGCGTCTCACCCAGCAAGACATATCAAAAGTCAAGCTCTCAAAACAGAGCACAATCAGAGCCGCTCGAGGACGGTGCGCCATATCCTGCAGTTTATTCCAGCAGGCGCAGGACCTCACGTAGTGCCGATAGAAGAAGGTCGGGTCGCACGACGCCCGAGCCAGGGGATATTCTAAAAATGAAGCGAAGCAGCTCCAGATTGAGCCGCGTATCCGTCGGCCACAAGAGCCCCGACCAAGACAAGGCAGTGGCTCCAGAACGTCTGACCCATGAGAGACCAAAAAGCGTGGACTCGGTGGATGATGCCGTCGAATCCTATCTCTGCTCTCCACGACTTTCGCAAAAGATCAAGCACCCGCAGACCGGTCGGGTGATCTCTTTCTCAGAGGTCGGCGACTCGGAGGGCTCGGCAGTCTTTTGCTGCGTCGGTATGGGCTTGACGAGGTATATCATGGCATTCTACGATGAGCTTGCATTAACTTTGAAATTACGGCTCATCACGCCCGACCGTCCTGGCGTGGGCGACAGTGAACCGTACGCGGATGGCACGGCTACGCCTCTGAGCTGGCCTGGTAAGCTATTCTGTCCTACATTGTTGTAACATGTTCTCACCTTTTCCCCAGACGACGTGTACGCCATCTGCCAGGCATTGAAAATTACCAAGTTCTCCATCCTTGCCCACTCAGCAGGAGCCATCTATGCGCTCGCCACGGCACTTCGAATGCCACAACATATCCGTGGGCGCATCCATCTGCTAGCACCATGGATTCCACCATCACAGATGAATGTCTTTGGTACCTCTCAGGCGATGCCACCGACCAATGCCATCCCAACCTCACAACGCATCCTCCGTGCATTGCCAACACCGTTCTTGAAAGCTGCTAATAGCTCATTCATGACGGCGACGAGCAGCTCCATCACGAGTTCCCTTCCAAAAGACAAGAAAAGAACAAAGCGGAAACCAGCCGCTGCCGCCACAGGGCGCCGCGAAACCACCCCAAACCCCGACAAGGAGAATATGGCTGGTGGTCCACTTGGAAGCGGCGACAAGGACATGGCGGCAGAGCCCACAGAAACGATGGATCAGATCAAGCCCCATGGTTCTGAGATGGGTGGTGCACACCATTCGGCAGCATATGACGCAGCCAACGACGAACTGGCGGAGAAAGAGCGCCAAGTTTCATATGACACTCGTTTAACATACGCAATATGGGATCTTGCTACCACTGGTGCAAATCCTGCTGTGGATCTTTTGGTTTGTTTAGAGCGACGGCATACTGTTGGGTTCCGCTACGTGGATATTACTCGTCCGGTCGTCATTCACCATGGTAGTAGGGACAACCGAGTACCTGTAGACAACGTGAGGTGGCTGGGCAAGACTATGCGCAAATGCGAGGTGCGAGTCTTGGAAGGTGAAGGACACGGCCTCATGGCCAGCGCAACCGTCATGGGCAATGTTCTCATGGAAATATCCAAGGAATGGGAGGATTGGATCAAAGTCACAGGCAACCAAAGAGAAAGAGGGAGAAGCTTTCGGGTAGGCGGAAGATGAAAGCCAGTTGGAAGATGGGTCAGCCGTGTTGAATTCGCGAACCTAGTAGACTGCATTTACTGGATATTGATGGGCATGGAACAATTGTATATACCTAATGACTGCCAATTTAAACGCAGAGCTTCAAGCCCTAACTTGGCGACTGAGTAGGACATGCCAAGTCGAGAACTCGATTCGGATTGTGAGCTCAAATCTAGAGAGCCTCGAGAGCCTCCT
>JALYBT010000226.1:0-24037 GCA_023510015.1 Pestalotiopsis sp. LF_19_12 | reverse complement strand
CCCCCCCCCCCCCCCCCCCCCCCCCCCCCCCCCCCCCCTCCCCCCCCCCCCCCCCCCCCCCCCCAAAATTACGTGGTCTTATTGCTTCCTGAACAAAATGAAAACTCTCGCAGACGCCTAGGCTTCCCTTGCCAACTCCGCATGTCACGCCAATTGTGATCATGCCAAAGGGTATCGTGTCGATGCGAAATCTGTGCTCCAAAAGCAAATGGTATCGAGAAACCAACTCCGGGTTCTGTATGCAAGGATCTGCTGCTGACGGTTTGCGTATATATCGTCTCGCGGTGATCTCTGGAAATTGTGCACATGAAGATGTGAACATGCTGAAAGGTCGATGACGGAAAAAGTCGACCAGGAAACGTGCGGCTCGTGAACAATCTTTCTGATGATGCAGTTATATACTGATCAGATGGTTCAGAGAGCCCGGCATTCGTCGAAGTCATGTAGTTGAACTTCGTTTGGCCATGCTCGTGTGTCGCGTAAAGAAAAGCATAGAGACCGCGAATGAAAAAGACTGAAGGGAAATCGCGCGCTCGCTGTACGGTCGAAACTGAATGTACCGCGCTGTAGAAGATGGATCCTCGAAGACCGATGAGGATCAACCGCGCAACTTGTGTACGCGCGCGAAATACAAATGCAAGCTGTAAAAAAGAAATCGTCGAGCCGAATGATACAGTAGGGCTCGCCGAGAAGGTGCGTGAGAGGAAGAATGGTCAAGCCGAATGATACAATAAGGCTTGCCGAGAGGGTCGTGAGGAAGAGTATTGTCAAGCCGAATGATACAGTAAGGCTTGAAGAGAAGATCCGTGTGAGTATGACATCTCACGCATGACATGGTACTCCTGGTCCATGACAGCAACACGGATGATGAGCGTTGAGGAGCAGTTGCCTAATGGCGCATGTGGAACGCCTTCATCAGAGTCGTCATGGTGACGTTCTGGTAGGGAGCGTTCTCAATGCTGAACTGGCCATGCTCCAGCTGCTTGCGCCAGGCGTACACACTGCGGCGGTACTCCCAGTCGTATTCAGTCTCGCGACCGGTGCGAGGCTTTCGCTGGTAGCCAGCGCGAATTCGCCAGTTCTCGATCTGGGCAACGATTGCCTTGGCACGGTTGTCCAAGGGCTTCTTGACGCGCCAGTCGAAGATGCGGGCCATCTGCTTGTAGATGTCCTGGCGCTCAGCTTCAAGGGCCACCGTCTTTGCGAGGCACTGCTCAGGCGTCAGGAGTCGGCCAGCGAGCTGAAGGAAGCGGCCATGGTTCGTGACAGCTTGCTCAGAGGAACCGATGATCCACTCGAGACGGTTCACTCCAGCGGGAACATTTCTCCAAAGAGCAAAGGCAACTCGCATCTTTTCCATGTGGAAATTGGCGATCTCATTGTTGAGCTGCGCACTAAGATCGCAGCCCTCGCAGATGCGGTGCTGGGGAGCGCGCGCTCTGGACACCGACGAGAAGAGAACACCGGGAAGAACCTCATCACATCGAGTACACTTCATTGTGCCGTATGCCTCGAAGTCTCTCTGGCTAAGAGGTTTGGCAGTCGCTGCCACGGTCAGATCGATGGAGACGGTATCGTCCAGGCGCTCCATCATCGCCTTGCGTGCGGCCAGGCCACGTTCGCTGGGGAAGACCTGAGGGATCAGGATCTCACGCCAGACCTGGTTGTGAACATAATGGGTTGCGGCCAAGCAGAGGTTGAAGGTCTGGTTGATATCCAGGGGCAGACGGTCCAACCAGCGTCGGAAAGCCTTACCCGGCTGAAGAATGTCAATGCCGGCTTTGCGAGACTCGCGAACAATGGAGACGAGCTGAGCGGCCAAGGCGCAGCCAATGTCAGTGTTCCAATCTTGGAACATCTGGGGGTCGTTATGGGTGATGCCATAAGTGCCCATTCTCTCAGTGGCATGGCCCTGCTTATACTGTGGAGCAATGTCGAGATCCAGCAGGGCACGTTCTCTGGTCTCATTCAAGAGATAACCATATCTGCCGCCCCATCGGCTCTTCTTGTTCGTCTGGCGGTCCTCGTTGATGCGGCCGACCAGCTTGATGACGTCGCGGACCTGACTGAGGTCGAGGAGCTCGCAGGAGTAGACGTTCAGACACTTCAGGTGCGGCAGAGACTCCACGATGGCCTCAAGGGTCTTGAAGTCCAGGAAGTGCATCTGCGTCAGGGTCAAGAAGCGAACATTCCACTGGAACTTGAACATTGTCACCACTACGTCATCATTAGTACGACTCGAATGATGAAAGACAAGATAATACTTACAGGTCTTCTGGACGGCACCACACTGGCGCTGGAACATGTCATCCATTTGCTTACGCATGTAAGGATTGACTGTTCGGAAGCCGACCTTGTTGAAGAGGTCCTTGTTGTTCTGCACCTCGGGAGGGTAGAATGCCTTGGCATCGCCCTGAAAGCCCGGTGCCATCTTCAGTGGCTTACGGATGGGGCCGATCACCAGGAACTTCGGCATACGGACACCGTCGGCCTGCTTCTGGGTGATCTTTCCCTCCTTCACCATGCGGGCAAGGTCCTGTGGAGTCTTGTCACAGAGCTGGAAGTCCAGCGCATTGGTGTCGAAGTGTTCCTAAAGTCGATTAGCTGAAGGTCTTGGAAGTTGTGTTGAGATTACACTTACGATGTTGAAATCGACATCATGGCGGATCTTCTGACAAGTCCGGGTGAAGTTGGACAGAGTCTCTGCCTCACCAAAGAGCTCTTCCATGAGCAGATCACGGAGGTCGTGAAGGTTCCAAAAGCGTTGGAAGAAAGCGCTGTCCTGTGCAGCTTCAGTCTTCTTGAACGGAACACCGCTGGCCTTGTAGAGACCCTGCACATCATGTTAGTCGCTTTGCCCGTCGTCAAAGTGTGTACATGACTTACCGAGGTGACCAAGCCACCAACATTCGGGAAGTGGACCAGGCTTCCAGCGATCTTGTCAGCATCCGTGCGCTTCTGATCGGTGCGCTCCAGGTTGTAGTTGCCGACGCGGTCGACACGAGGGTTCAATCTCTGATTGAACTTGGCTGACTCGTACAATCCGCCATCCTCTGGGCGGCGCAGTCCGAACTCGAGGCCTTGCAGGTGACGGAAGTAGTACATTCCGTTCTTGCGGTTGGTGTGACCCAAAGCACCAAAGCAGAGGGGGACCTCGTTGTCGATGGAGTCAGGGCCGCTGGTTCGAACGAAATGGTCGTTGCCATTTCGCTCGGTCTCCTCGTAGTGCTGAGGAAACGGGTTGTAGCCCTTCGGAAAGTTCTTGATCGCCTTGGCGACACTCTCCTCCTCCAGATCGTGGAGAGCGATGGGCGGATTATCGTTCAGATATCCGTAATCCATTTTGTCTCGTGTGTGAAGAAAGTATGTTTGTGTGAAGAGAGGTTGGGCGGTGCGTTGGTCAAAGACTCTTGTATCGAGCTTGAACTGCGTGAGAAATGTCAGTTGTGATCAATTATTCTCAACGAGGTGAGATGAAAGTGAGAGGCAGCAAGTGAAAGTACGCAATGGGAATCACCAACAGGTCTTGAGAAGACGATGAGTAGAGGTGGTCGGGTGTGGACAATGAGGTCGTGTGGGAGATAGTCCACTTGGGAGTTGAAGGTCGCGGAGACAAGAGAGCTCTTTCCGGATAATGGTGTAATGACCGGAGTCGATGCTCTTGAGGTGTAGGTAGAGAGAAATGAAGATGTGCGTGGAAGGAACACCAGGACTGAGAGACTGGGGTTGACGCTCTTGAGATGTAGATGGGGAGAAGTGGGGAGGTGTGCTTGGAAGGAGAGGCAGGATGAATAGTGACTTGATTGTGAAGGTGGTGTTGTACCAGTGATCGAAGGTCCAAGTGGAAAGACCAGAAGAGCATGCGCAGTGTTTCAGCAGTTGTGAAAAACAGTGTTGGGATGTGAATGGTTGGGTCGACTTGAAATGGTTCGTGTCACGATGAATGGCTGAATTGCGACGAGGCAAGTGGGGAGAGAAGGAAAGCGGGCAACCGCAAAAGGAACACAAATAAGAGTACCCAGGAGGAAAGAACAGAGAAAATCGCCTCAACTTACGTTTCTCTTGAGGAGTTCTCGAGATTGCAGACTATAGTCGCCCGCAAATGCGCGTTGGATCGTATGATCGCGCTAAGGATGCAACGCTCGAGAGAAGGTTCGTCTAATGGCAGTGTTAGTTATTGCTGTCCGGACCGCAGCGAAGACAAGGAGACACCAAGGCGTTCCGATGGAAGAGGATGGAAGGACGAGAAGAAGAGAGATGGGCAGTTGCGACACGAGATGTGATGGTTGTGCGTGTGGCAGGTGATGAACAAGGTGAACTTGCACGCGATGGACCGCAGGTTGCTTTATGGCGGTGATGGATGACGAGATGAAAGATGGAAGGTCGAGGATGGAAGGATGATGGAAAAAGAGAAGACGACGCTCTCGTCCGCGAGTGATGGCAGTTGAAGATGGATTGGACGGCAGCGCAGCTTGGGTCCGAGGCTGACAAGAGATGGCAGCGGATGATTGAAGACGGGAAGGCAGCGAAGGTTGGACCTCGACGTGACTGGGGGAGCAAGGCCGTAAGGTAGGCTTTGATTGTCGGGTCGGGGCAGGTACTGTAAGGTGGGGGAGGGAGACCACGGATGGAGGAGGATGACGGACGGAAAAGGGCCAAGATTCCGGCGGAAGGGAAGGCTTGGGATTGTGCTTCACGCGGCGATGAGGCGGTTGCAGATGACGATGATGATGAGGAAAGGTTCTCAAGTAGAGAAGGCAGTAGACAGTGAAGAGAGGAAACCTACGAGTTGCGTTGTGGGTGCTGGTTGATGGAATTCTGCCGCCGAGGTGACAGAGAGTGGTGTGTGGTTGGGAAGATGGTGTTGTGTAGGCTGGATGGCAGTCAGAAGAAAGCCCTTGTACTGCTGAGGGCTGGCGACTAAAAGTGCGCGGCAGTTGGGAACGCGTGACCAGGCAGACGGCAAGAGCCCAATGTTTGCCAAGGAGAAGAGAGTGCTCAAAATTGTGCTTCACGGTGCGGTGATGATGGGTGCTGATGGCGATGGGGCCGAGAGAAAAGCGGCAAGTAGGAAAGACAGTAGACAGAGAGAAGATGTTACTTACGGTTGTCGTTGATGGCTTCTGGATGATTTTTGATGGTTGAAGTTGTTGCACCAGATGGAAAGACCAAAGAGTGTGCAGTTGTGATGGAGAAAGGTGGCGGTTGGGCAAGCTGAGTGGCAGCCAGAAAAAAAGCCTTTGATGCTTTTCGACTTGGTGGCTGGAAGCGTGAAGGTGGGGGACACGGAACCAGGCAACGGGCAAACAATCAATTCACTATGGAAACCACACTAAAAGGAAGGTACTGCTATTGAAATAGAAGCAGATAAGGAGGCGCCGCCAATGGTACTCGCCCAGGGCGTCGGCGGGCTTGAAGAGAGCAGGCCTGAAGACACTTGATCGGCGAGAGTCGGCAGCAGAAGGTCTTTCACGGTGAGGCTATTATGACAGTCACTTCACGTCGGACTCCTCGTGGAGGCAACTCTAGGAGCAGAGAAGAGTAGAGGACGAGTTGTCTCGCTAGTCATGTGCGGGTGGTATTCTTTAGTCCGCGTCGAGTCGGTCAATGTGCGAAGCTCTAGAGAATGGCACGATGCGTTGGTGTGTTGGCAAGGAAACAGTGACAAGTGTTTGGATTCGATCAATCTATCTAGATAAACACCATAGCAGAGGGGCCAGCCAACGCCGAGAGAATTCCTATAATAAGGTTTTGCTATAAGCCAAGCGAATCAGAGTTTAGTTATTGTCCGGATTAGATCACTGTGAGTTGAAGTATTAGGTTTGTATTCTCTCCAATAAACAACGTCCGTCCGGCGTTCGTGGAGAACGGCGATGGAAGTCTGTAAAAAATGATGGTAGATACGAAAACTCGCCCTGGCCAGAGGAGTTCACAAGGATTCACTTGGGGCGTCCTCAACGCAAGCAGAGGGAAAGTGGCCAACAAAGGCTGTCACCAAAACACTACTTCTGTATAGAAAATGTGTTATACTAGTGGTGAGAATGGTTGTGGATGGAAAATACTGGAGTGGAGGGTGATCAAGATCTATTACGATCAATGTGGACGATGGTGGCAGTTGGTGTTGTTGATATTTGGATTGGGGTTGTGCGCGAAGCGTTTCCCTGCCATAGGTTCTGGCTGAGGCGTGCTGCGAACAAAGGTCCCATAGCAACGAGAGGAAAGACGTAGCAGGACCGCAAGAATAGGTATCAATACTGTGCTAGACGCGACCCGACGCCCCTTTAGCCACCACCATCATGGCTGCGGCGGCTTGGACGTGTTTTCGTTGCCCCTTCAATGGATCTTCTGCTTGAAGCTTGAAGGCAATGTTCGCCGATCAGGCTCTCTTGTTGACGGCGACCAAAGGAACAACTTTGTTTTCGTGTCCCCCACCTGGACTTTTGTTTGCTGCGTATCTTTTCTATGCGATACGATGGCTTGTATTCAGATAAATGCCGCGATTGATGATATCAGGGACAGGACCAACACGAGGCTCGTCTCCCAGATGACCTCGACAATTGGGAAGTTGAAACACCGACGGTAGACTTTTGAACTCACGTCCATCTTCGCATCCCATCTACGAACGAGTTTCCATCAGCGCGCCGTCTCTTGCGACTCCAACTGAGGCGCAGAAACCCCGAAACCCCAGTCGTTGGGCAAGAATGAGGCACTCTTGGGGTTCAATCGTAGGAACACTCTCAAATCGTTGTGGTTTGACTGCAGCTGACAACTTCCGGGCCTGTTGTTTGATTCTGCGTGTGATGGAAGGGATCGATTTCGACAACGGAGTGTTCGGAAGCAACCTTGACTAGCCCAGACTGGCAGACCACCACACAACAGCGGATACAACTGCGCGAGAAAGACGATAAGACTGCCGCTGGAGGCCAAGACCGGAGTCAATCCAGCCGTCCCGACCAGTTGAGCGCGCCCGATCGTGACCCTTTGCCAACTCAGCAACGAGACGACTACCACGACCGCCGAACCGGACGACGAGAATGGGAGATTGAGAGGGGAAGATGGCCGAGGACCGAAGGCGTGGCGGACGTCCCCGAGAACGACGAGGGCATCGAGCACTTTTCTGTCGTGACCTGGATCAAGGCTCGTCAAGTCAATGGAGATCGCGACGGCTCAGGGACCAAAAGACACTCCGACACTCGAAAACAGCGCTCGCTCCTCTCATGGCTGGACAGGAGACACTGAATTGTCTGGGGGTGACGAGTCTGCGCTGTCCATACACTCGCGGAACACTTTAGGATCTCGGCCAATTCTGATTCTGGAAGCTCGGTTCCGAAAACTGCGGCAGTATATACAGGCGACGGTGACGCGGTATATTGGTCGACGACGAGATATATCATGGCAAAGGAACCTCGCTTGGAATCGAATAAGTCATATACGCCAAGGCGCAGTGCCAAGGAGCAGCGACGGGGAGGGTCACGACTGGTTCTTGCGCGTGTGCTGGGTGGCACCCGAGTTGCTTTCATTCGTACAAGTGGAAAAGAAGTGTCGATTGCCTGGGATCGCCATGGTGCTCTGGCAACGCCTGTGGAAACATCACCCTGAGTCAGGGATCCGAGTGTTCAAGGACAAACACGCATACTTGAGGGCTCTCCTGGCGACAAACACTATCACCAGGCCGCTTCGAAGGGCATTTCTCTTTGCCAGAGACATTGGGATTCGATCTCGTGAAAGCAGCTTTCAAGACGGATGCGCGTTCTGCCTTTGCGTTCTGCAAAGATTGTTGGGCTTGCAGGGTGGTTGAGGGCTCGCTCCGTATCTCTTTCCGGACATATTGCCTCAGCAGCTTAAGTTTGGGTACATCAGATGTTTGGTCAAACATGTTTGTTTGATTGTGATGTTACTGTAAGCTATGATCTCGCGAAAGGACATCACTAAGCATCAACTCCGACTGGAGCGCGAGCGAGAGCGAAGACTACAGAGCGAAGATTGCAGGGCGACGATTGCAGAGCGAAGACGGCAGAGCGAAGACTGAAGGGCGACGATTGCAGAGCGAAGACGGCAGAGCGAAGACTGAAGGGCGCAGTCTGAAGAGTCTGAAGAGCAGACCGAAGAGCAGACCGAAGAGGATCTACCGATGGACGACTGCTGCGCTCAAAGC
Source organism: Pestalotiopsis sp. LF_19_12 (assembly GCA_023510015.1). NCBI lineage: Eukaryota > Fungi > Ascomycota > Sordariomycetes > Amphisphaeriales > Sporocadaceae > Pestalotiopsis > Pestalotiopsis sp. LF_19_12. Next base: position 15,882 of record JALYBT010000226.1, on the reverse strand, counting down.
GTCTACTTGGGGATCGAAATATGTGCAATATGCTACGCTGATTTGCACAATAAACCAGTTCGCAAGGACCGACAGATACGGGATCACAACTCCAATATTTCAATACCGTCAGTTCGCGGTGCTCGACTGCGCAGCTTCACTCCCCGACTCCGTACGTTGAATCCAGGGACGTGGCGGACAATACTCAAAGTTCAGTATACTAACTCCGATCCTATAGTAACTCCATACTACCCGGGCAGAACCGCGACTATAACAACCAGACTATGAGCGCAGGAAGGACCATATCCGGCGTTCACCCGACCCACCCGCTCCGGCGCAACTCCAGATTGGTCAGCAGGACCTCCCACGGGCGAAACGGGCGGGCAACTATAGTCGAAAAAGACGTCGACGCTTGAGCGAACACGGCTAGAGTTGGTCGTATCGGGAGAGAGCAGCTCACGTTCTTGCATACCTACCACTCGCTGCGACCATCCCACACGCACACGCACGGTGACGTCCACTTCTCAGGTTCCCCGGGACGTTGGAAGGTGGTTTCGAGAGGCCAGACGTCATGCTCCTCGGGATATATTTCTAGTCGCTGTAGCGGTCACGGCATATATATAGGAAATCAGCGACCATGTGTACCAGCAGCCATGACCGTTCAGAGCGCGGGGGTACGAGGGGCCTTCTCCCTTCGAACCATGCGCAAAGGCAACGTTCTGCCGTGCTCGTGCATGTTGGGCTCTGCAGCTTCCGTTGACAGTCACTCGCTACGCCGTGGTCGACGACCTGGTGGTGGTCCTGACACGACAGTAGATCGACTCTGCATCTCCCCCCTCAGAAGGGGAAGAGGGTGGGGTCGTGCGCATGAGATGGGCAAGTTCGCCAATCTTTTTTCTTTCGCGGGCGGACAAATGAGAGCCTGCGTACCTGATAAAAATGTTGGGGGTGCGCGTGATCACATTTTCGGAACTCCAACGTTGGCAGCAGCAGCAGGAGGGCCAAGATGGGTTTCCACACCCCATCCGAGACAAGGACGTTTAACTGGCGTCAACGGTTTTCCGCCATTTGTCTTCTCCCCATCCCACGAGGATGAGATAGATGAGAGCGTCCGGCGTCCGCTCGAGAGGCTAATGCCGGGTCCCCTCTTCCTCAAGCAGTTCAATGACTTTAATTTTTTCCTGGGGTCGAGCCAGGAACGAAAGTAGACAGGATGATGCCCCATTACCGGCTTATACAATACAGAAGCCGTCCATTATAATCGGCAGGCGGGCATGAAAGTGGGATCGATTTTGTGGCGGCAACCCGGAAATAGTATGGAGTGTCTTTGGTGGGACGCCCCGAAGATCGGACTGAGCTGCCAACGCAACTCTCGAGCCGTGATTTCCATATTTCCCTTCGTAGTGTACAGTTGAACCACGGCTCTCGTCGTCGACGCCAGCCAGCCAGCTAAAGTATGCATTATTGACATGTGGATAACATGGGCCCTTGCCGTGCTGGCTTGGTTTTGGATTCGGTCTTGGGATGGAATTCAATCAATCTTTAAATTTAGCGTTCACTTGGTTTCAACAGACGGTAAATGGCTGTCAGACACACAAAGAGCGCGGGCACTAAAACCGAGCACCACATGTCTGATTGTATGGCGACCGGACTGAAAGTCAATATATGCGAGTCAGGCCGGTCCCCAATTAAAAGATTTATAAGAATTAAAGAAAGAAAAAAAGTTGGCCGTAGAGCAGAACCCTGCGTCGTACCCACCAGAGTTCGAAACTGGTCCCTGTTGTCCGCAGTCAAGAGACAGGTAATAATGTTTCTCATCCCCAGCCTAATACCCTGCTACCAACAAGCGCTGCAAGAGCGGCATAAAGTCCAACCCTTCAGGAAATATTGGTTTCCTCGTCCCCAGTATTGCCGAACCTGCCAAACCCAGCACCAGGTGCCTCCCCAATCCATGATCCAGGTCATGTCACTCCAGTGTACATACTACACACATACAGAAGGCATCGCTCGAGTCTCGACTGCCGTCTTGCGTCCAGCTGGCGGAACCGCAAACGTCATACTCAAGGGAGTGCGACATGGTAGATGCATACAGTCGAGAATGAGAGGAACGTGATCGCATCAAGACGGGCGCACACGATCCGTAGCAGATTAACGAGAGCTAGCTCAGCCGGGATTCAAGGCTGACAAGAACCGCCGAGGTGTGAATGGTTTACGAGAAATAAGCAATGACGACCATCCTCATAGCCGAGGGGGAAGGATGTGCACACTCCATACCAGATCTTCAAGAGTCGAACAAGATATCCCATGCTCCGAAAGTATGATCGAGCGACCTGATGTCGTTCGTCAAAGCCACTAGAGCGTGGTTAGTTCTAGTTCTGGCAGTACTGGACTGGCATTTGTTCCGTCGCGCAGAGCAATGGAACCAAAAGGTACGAGGTATACTCGGGGTAGCTCCTCGGCAAGCACGGACTACTATCCACGGCCCATTATGGTACGTAGTTAGACATTGAATATATCTGCATGAACATGGCGTCACCTATAAAGAAACAATTCTCCGCATATACGATATGATGGCTGCTATTGAAACAATGTCCTTGGTTATAAATATATGCCAATGATGATTTTTTGCTAAACTAACCGGCGCAACAGATTCGCTTGACCTACCTGGTCGAGGAAATTGACAGTAAAAAAAAGTCTAACTTCAACTAGTTGTTCTGTACGGTGATGCATGTACGTTGTGGTGGCATGTCTGATTTGGTCACGGACCTCGATCTTACGATCGACCAATTGCTTACACAACCAGGTCACAGCCTAGAGCTTGGGCCGTCCACACCGCTGTTGCGTCGTCGTAGTTCGCAAGAAAGATAGCAGACGAGATAAGGAAGAGGAAAAAAAGGGCATCGCACCAGGTTTGCTTGGCAGGTAATAAATTCCCAGCCAACGATGATCCAAGTTTTCTTGAGCCCAGCCGGCAAAAAAAGGTCGAGACAAGACAGACCCACACCCACCGCAAAGGCGAGGCACGCAGATTTGCATCATGTGTGCCCGAACTGCCCTATAGAAGCTCACGAACTGCAGGATGCGACTCAAGATAGATGCATGTGAAGTCAGGGCAAGGACTCGCACAGATGGGGGGTTGTGTACGAATCGGATGGGTACCCCGTACATACATACATACATGCTGCTACGCCCACAACGGCGCCAAACCTAGCTGAGCACATGTTGGAAAATCGCATGCCTTGGTTTGGTCCCTTCCAACGCACAAGGCTGGTGGTAGGAAGCGAAACGATGGAGAGCGGATTCGGAAGCACATGAACAAATTGCACCATGACGATCTCACCAATACCGCGCCCTGCAACAGCGATCCTCGGAAGGCTCTTCTGGGACCTGGAAGTCGAGGACGTGAGTGAAATACACGGATTGCTTGAAATGAATAGTAAGCACCAGTCAACAAGTGGCGGTTCGCATATGAGCAAGTCTTGCAGCAATGCGACATGGACTTGGTCATCGCTGGGAATCCGACGAAATGTCAACTCTGTGTGCGCGGCAGCAGTTCATCCAGTTGAGCCACGGCTGATTGTGTTTGGAATCATGCGCGGAAGTGACACGATGCCAATCCAGACCGCATGTTCCGCATAGACTGGCCGGGCATTAAAACAAACTGCATCGCCAGTTTGCTCGCGTCCGTTTCATGTATCCTACCTGAGTTGGCTAGATGCAAAATGCTGTCGTTTTTGTTGCGAGAATCATGCCTGTTTTCAGACCTGCCTCGTCGTGCAAATGGAAAAAAGTTGTTGGGTCGGACAGGCATTGGTTTTTTCTTCTTCCTTGTTTCTTTTCTTGGTTTAGTCGTCGAGTGCTGCACATGAGCCAATCATGTCGATCAACAGGGGAGCGGGATCGCCTTTTGTGTGTACTTCGAATGTGCAGTCCTCGTAGCTGCCGTTCCGTATGGCAGCCGGCTGACAGCAGACTTTTATATTGGCGAGGTAGAGAGAGACTGAGGCTTCAGTCTCTGAATAGCATCTCTTCTCGTTTCCATCGCGTGCGCCCGTATATCGTCGTCCTCGCGCAGCCGCGTTGCGATGGGGGAGTTGGGATGAGGTAAAGTAGAGTCAGAAAAGTACCCATTCCGACCTAATGCGTGTCAGTAGCGCCCGCAATCTAAAAGTTGTGGGAAGCTGGAGCTGGTGCTGAAGCTGGAGCTCCAAAAGGCCCAAAGCTTCCAATGCCCAAAGCACAACGACCGCCAGACCACAATATATGGGTGTACGAAGTACTTGATAACGCGATACGGATGTGGGGAGCTTTCTACTCTGCTCTGGCTGCTGACGGGGGCACCAGGCTTAAGTAGATGTTGGCGCAGGGACGGCGTCGTTTTGTTCTGGCTCGGTATTGTATTGCTGACTGGCGGGTGGACTTGGCTGGTAAGATGTCGGTCGTAAGGAAGAAGCCTTGAACGACAACAACAGTCTCTTTCAAAGAAGACAGAGGCGAGAGAAACTTCGGAAAGGCACTCTTGATGCGCGCGCCGGATGCGTGGACTTGGTCTTGCTATTAAAGCTTCAGTGGCCGCATGGGTCTTCTGGGAGAGATTGAAGACTTGTTGGTGGGTTCATATGTTGTTCAGTGTGTACATGGAAAGTACGTGCGACCAGGTAATAAGATGATCAGGTAATGCACCTGCTCCATGTCAGGTCTGGACTGTGCTCAGATGGAGCTAATTTCTTTTCAATGCGCCGGGCAAGCTGCCGGCTGACCAATTATCGAGGGCCAGTGGTGACGGGCGGCGCGATGTTCACCTGAAGCGAAGCGTTCTGCTTTTTGCGACCTCTTCTTTACTTTTTTTGTTGAGTCTTCCAAATTCGTTTCTGGAAGCGCGCGCGCCGTGATCAGGGCAACGCCGGTGGCAGGTAGGTGCCCATGTCTAGCCAGGCCATTTTAACACTATCACCCCTCCACTTGATAGCGTACGAGGTAAATCAGGAACCAAATAGCCTCCCTACGGGATCCGCCCAGCGAGACCCCAGCTGTGATCTGTGTTTCTTCCAAACGATCCTCCGAAGTGGTCTGTGGATACCGTCGAGATTGATGAAGACGGGGGACCCGTTCTTTGCTTCTTGTGCTTTGTGTGTGCCTCTGGGCCAGCCTCTGCGCGATGCGCCTGCAGGGCATCTGATCGGCGCCATCCAGTCCAGCAGAGGAGGCAGAAAAGGGCAGAGATACCGAAGAGAGGTCGAATCCGGGCCAGGGCTGGCTGGGCTTGCCTATCAGAATTTTCTGACAACTATGCTTGGGCGCACCGAATCCAATGGATCAATGGTGTTCAATCAACCACAGTCGACTCCCCTTGATCAAAATAAAGGGTACATATGTAGCTTTGATCGACACGAAAGGCTCAAGAAGGTTGCTCCACCCCAATTTTAGTACCAAATTTCGTGGTCACCTGGCGTGCGCATCTTTGAAGCTAGAGGTCCAGTTATAGCGTCCAAAATAAACGTGTTTCGGCGGCCAACGGGCCACTAATGTAGGTTAGGGAACACTTGCTCACATCAACCTGCATATCGGTACTTCTTGATGAACCCTGAGTCACCGCTACGGGAAACTTTTTTTCTTCTGTTCTTTTCTCGAGTTGACTTCGCTGACAAGGTATGACTGGCTCACATGCACTCATTTCATACCATGGATTGCAGAACTCCCAGCCACCCCCAAGTCAGGGCATTTCACCCGACTGCTGTACTCGATACGGCACATCCAGCAATGCCATCAATGCAGGATGCAACTCTATGATCAGGAGGCGCAGGAGAGGTGCAGAAACCACTGCAATGAATGAATGAGTCCTGCATAGAGATTTCGGTACGTACATACATATATGCATACAGATTACAGAGCTGGATGGATGGCGGGTTCGTGCTTCCCATCTTGTTTGGAGCAGGTCTGGGTCGGCAGGGAAGAGAGGGTGGGAGATCATACAAGCAATATCTCGCTTTGTCAGGGTGTACTTGGTTAGCAACAGAGGATGTGGGTAGGCACCGTAGATGGGTTGACATTTAGTATTGAATTGTCCCGAAGAGAAGGACCGTTTGCTGAGTGAAATATTAGTTGAATATGAAGATCTATCTGCAGAAACAGCCCAGGGTAGGAGTCAAGTTTTCAAAATAATATGGTAAAAACATAAGATTCGTGACAAACAATATTCAACTCACACAGTCTCAGAATGCCGTGCCGAAGAAGGCCAGGAAGGACGCACAAGTTCTTGCTCACGCGCGCGTCAAAAAAGTCGACCATACCACACACAGACACACACTCTTGCGCGCATACGGTCGCACATGCATCCTCCTGTGCCTCTTGGCCGTTGCAAGACGGAATACATTCAAGCGGAAGCGATACACACATGCATCTAGATTCTACAGATTCCAGCGAGTAGCATGGCGTTGACTCACTCCGGCAACTCGCAACGACTCGGAACCTGCTCCCATGGCGCCCTGTTCAGCAGGCATCTTGACCGCACTTCATGCCCTAATGTCAAAATGAGGATGGCCGTTGAAAAGGATTGTCGATCCTCAGACATCTAGCCCACAGGAGCCACATGTCACGGAAGACGGATAGAAATGTTACGGAAATAGTGAAACACTTTCAATTATCACAAAAAGGCAATCATGATTATTATTAGCTAGGAACTCGCTTGCAAAGTAACGCGTAGATGGTGGACAGTGGTACTCTCGGTCACGTCCGCGAGATATATGATTCAGCCCGAGCTAGTAAAATATCTACGGTAGGCCAGCAATGTTGGGTTGTGTATGTGTGTGTTTTGGGTTGTGATGATTGATTATATTCGGGATGGGCTGATTAGGTATCGTGGTCTGGAAATTTCGAATACAGTGCTTGGACCCCGGACGATCAAGCGACAAAAGACCGTGGATCGCGGCATTCCGTGGCGCTCCCTTTTGCTCAAAGAAGGATCGCAGAAGTGCCCCTTGTTATGCCGGTGCACTGCTAACGACAATGTAATTTCTCGTCTTCATTTAAAGACATGGTGGTGAGCACAGACCACAGGGGGAAGGAAACGAATGGAGCACTACATGTTACCTGCATGCAGCCCGATGCGATGGCCCAGCAACAGCAGAGAAGGATATTGAGACTTTCAGGGCCAGAAACACGAAATGGTCAAGAAGAAGAAAATGGGGAATCCCAAGAAAGAAGCAAATATGATATCTGGCTTGTTCCCCAGCAGAACAGAGCTCCATCGCAGGCATTTCCGATGCCACGCTCGAAATCACTGAAAACGGGGAGCTTCAACTGTAAAGTGGTGGGTCGAGGAAATACCATGAATTTCAATCAGACGACCCTGGGGGCATCAGTGGAGGCGGCGGGTGGGCTGCTCACCCAGCGCTAGCAGCCTGTACCTAAGGTAGAGCGCCAAAGGGAAAGAAAGCCAGTCTGCCTGGCCACCTTCTGTTCTGCCTTCTACCCTCCACCAGGGGTTAGCAGGGCACTGGGCAGCGGGCACTGGGCACTGGGGGGGGGGAGGGGGACGACCCTACATTACAGGTACAAGCTCATATCTCTCTGCCAGCGTGAAAGGGACCCATGGCGGTCCTTGGTGTCCTAGGTGGCATTTGAGGCGACCCGCCCGGGCCCCACACCCCCCTGTAGCTTCCCCTGCTGGCGTCCCTTGTCTTTGCGGCCAGGAGCGCCGGCGGCATTGATTGGACTGGACTGGATTGGACTGCGCGCGCGAGCAGGAGCATGTACCACTTCTGCCCTCCCTATTATTTTTCTCGCCCATCAAAGACAGACCAGACCAGACAAGCAAGGAAATTAAATAAGAAGCGGCAGCACGAGTTTCCTGACTCTCCCTCCTTCTCCCCTTCTCTTGTCCTGTGTACTCGACGCGCCTCTCATTCCCCCCCAACAAAGCAACTCTGCTTCCCTTTTTCTCACCCACCAAGATCCAATACCCGTGATCTAAAGAGGTGCATTACTTCTCTCTCCCCCCCAAACGCCATCCAAACAGTTTAATTCTCTTTTCTTTCAGTGATACCCCCACACAAACACAAAGAGTCCCTTTTTTGATACCCAAATTTCTCTTCTCACAATAATTCACAATGGCCGACGTACAGAAGCCTGTTGAGGTCCCCGAGGCCGCCCCCGTTGCCGCTCTCGAGCCTGTTGTCCCCGAGACCACTCCCGCCGTCGAGGCTGCTCCCGCTGCCGAGACTCCTGCTGTCGCCGAGGCCAAGACCGAGGAGACTCCCGCTGAGGCTGCCGCCGAGACCCCCGCCGAGGAGGCCAAGAAGGAGGTCAAGCCCATCGAGAAGGGCCGTCTCGAGCACAAGGCTTCCCCCGCCAGCTTCCCCAAGTAAGTACCTGTCTGTTCGTTCTCGCGCGCGACATTCCCGCTTACCGGTCACAAAGGAACCTTGTCTACAGCAGCCAGGAGTTCTGGTTCGGCTCTGAGCCCGTCACCACCGAGAAGCTCTCTCAGTACCTGAAGGCTGAGAAGGCTACTGACGTCGCCCACCACGTTACCGCCTGGGCCGCTGAGACCGGCAAGGGTCTTTTGTTCTACGGCAAGGAGGCTGGCAACCCCACTGGTGTCATCCAGCTCGTAAGTGAACTACTTAATCTCAAACCTGCGCCTTTCATTTGCTAACCCTCATTACCAGGCTGAGGCAAGCGAGCCTACCGTCGATGGCAACCAGAAGTTCACCGTCCAGGCCAAGGGCCACAAGCACGTCTTCAAGGCCCCCAACGCCGCTGACCGTGACTCTTGGGTTGAGCAGCTGAAGCTCAAGATCGCCGAGGCCAAGGAGCTGGCCACCACCGTCACTGAGACCGAGACCTACAAGAGCACCCTCGAGACTCTGAAGCCCGCCAAGAAGGAGGAGAAGAAGGAGGAGGCCCCCGTTGCCGCCGCCGAGACTCCTGCCGTCGCTGAGGAGACCCCTGCCGCTGAGGCCGCTGCTGTCACCGAGGCTCCCAAGGAGGAGACCAAGGAGGAGGAGAAGAAGGAGGAGGCCAAGCCCCGCTCCGCCAGCAAGAAGCGCACCAGCATCTTCGGCAGCCTGCTGAACAAGAAGGAGGAGAAGAAGGAAGAGAAGAAGGAGGAGAAGGTCGCTGAGGAGACCCCCGTCGAGGCCGCCCCCGAGGCTGCTCCCGTTGCCGAGACTGAGGCTCCCGTCGCTGAGGCCCCCGTCACCGAGGCTGCCGCTACTGAGGCCGCTCCCGTTGCCGCCGAGGAGAAGGAGGCTGCTCCCGTCAAGCCCACTGTCACCAAGCGTGCCAGGTTAGTACCCTCCCATCTAGACTTGTCATGCCCATTACTAACAACCACAAAGCATCTTCAGCAACCTGTCTTTCGGCAAGAAGAAGGTCGAGCCTGAGGCCGCCCCTGCTGTCCCCGCCAAGGAGACTGAGGCTGTCCCCGCTACTGAGGCTGCTCCCGTCACCGAGACTGCCCCCGTCATCCCCGCTGTCGAGACCAGCGAGCCCCTCTCTGCCGAGGTCGCTTCCCCTGCCACCGTCCCCACTGAGACCACCGAGGTTACCCCCGCCACCAACGGTGAGACCAAGAAGGACCTGAAGGCCGAGAAGCGCAAGTCCAGCCTGCCCTTCGCCTTCGGCAAGAAGGAGAAGTCCCCCGCCTCTGACGAGGAGGGTGAGAAGAAGGAGAAGGCCTCGCCTTTCTCCAAGCTCCGCCAGACCATCAAGGGCAAGGGCAAGTCCACTGAGAAGCCCGCCGAGAAGCCTGCTGAGACCACTGAGGAGGCTGTCGCTGAGGAGGAGAAGCCCGCTGAGGAGGCTGTCGCCCCGGTTGAGGGTGAGGCCGCCAAGGTTGAGGAGGCCCCCGTCGCCACCGAGGCTGCCGCCGAGGAGAAGCCCGCTGTTGTCGCTGCCACCGCATAAACGGTTGACGACCAGTAACGAGGCGATCGACTAGCACCATGGCTCGCGCTGCTGTGTTAGACTAGATCGTTCCACATTTTCACGACTTTCATACATTGGTCGGGATCGGATTTGCATTTCCATGATACCCAGTCAAGCGGAAGAGGAAACAAGCAGCACACAAACAGTGTTGTACCAAACGCGGTTCTCTTCCGAATCACATCTGGCTACTGCATCGTGTGTTTGTTTGCTGGAAGAGCACAAGAGTTGCGATACACGATTTGGTTTTCCTTGACGCTTTTTGCATTGTCACTGTCTATTTCCTTTTGCTGATACCCAGTATACCCAAAGACAGTCGTTTTGGAATTTACTCGATAGTCACCGCACCAGGCGAAACCATAATTTTCATAAGACCAAATCATGGAAGGGATGGAGCAGCATTTGGTGGGCGGATCTTGTTCAGAATGCTAGTTGCCGACATCTGTCACCACCTACGGTGTAGTTGTCGCTACTAATTGGTCATTCGATTAATATCTAATAAAAGCAAATGTTAGGCGCTGCTGAAACTTCTCGTCTTTTGATTATAATGTTCGTGTGATTATGAATGTGTTGCTTCCCATGAGTTGATTCTTGTGACCTCTGTCCACATGTAGGGGCTGGGATGGATGTCTTTGCATGTGGTCCATGATCGTACTGAAAGTCAAGATCGCAGAGGGTCCCTCTGCCTACCATGCTTGATGTCCATCTTGTCTCTCCATGACCATACGAGTTACAAGACGATGATCTTGAACCCAGGACTGAATACATGTTCATTTGTCCTTGGAACATCTACAAACAGCAAACATCTGGACATCACGATATCTGTACGCTTGTCATTGCTGGTCCTATCTTGGTCTGAATCGAGGTCGTCGACTGGCCATGGACATCTCAGCCTCGTGATCGCCGGATAAGCGTCGTCGTCGATGCCGCCAAGTACCTCGAGCAGCGTATCAGAGGACTGATTGAGCATTTCGGTCTGTAAGAACTGCCGTGATGCGACCCGGGTCTGGGCCAGCTTGGGTATGTTGCTATACCACTTCTCTTTTTTCCTGGTTTGTCTTTACCTTTTGGGTTCGTCCTTTCGCCCTCGGCGTCGACGGGTGAGAGGCGGCGATTGTGAAGGTTGGCTGAAACCCAGGCCTTAGGTTCTTCGTGTTCGTGTGTTTTCTTGAGGCATTGGAGAGTTTACCACTCTCTCTTCTTCCCTCCCTTCTTTTCTCGCTTGCTTACGCGGGGAGAAGATTTCCTCGGTTTGTAGCAGAAAGCTCAGCCTTGGCCGTCCGTCTCTCGTTCGTCTTGCAAAGTCATTTGTTGTCAGCTTCTGTGGACTTGGGGGAGAGGGAGAAGACAGGAGCGTGCCTTCTTCGCTGATACTGCTTATCGCCATTACGATTGGTCACCTTCTGTGGCACACAAGATAATGGAAAGTGACGATCATGTGTTGAATACTCTGCGGCTCATCGGGGGAGAGGAAATAAACAAGCAGCACGAGGCAAACGGGCGCGGATCTTTCGTATGAGCTGTGGTATCCGGGCGAGGAGACGAGGGGCTTCTGTTGACTGCCCTTGTATGTTTTATTCTTCACGTCGTTGCTAGCAAAATGCTTAGTTACATTGTACAGACTCTTGGACGTGTCATACTCGATCACGGAGCAAGGGACAAGATATCCCAACAGTATTGGAATCGAGTCCGAGATATCTCACTCGGATGCTATCCTTTATTGTCATTTTTTTAATTGCCCTGACATGTCTTGTGACCCCACGGCGTAAAGCAGTCAAGTGAGTGAAGATGACACAAAACAACTCGATCCAGCTCTTCTGGAACGATCTTCGTGAGCTGCTATCATCCCAAAGTACTGTACGCTCGCCTACACCACACTTTGGTTGGGAATTCAGCCTTGGAAAAAATGGAGGGCCGATGAACACTGGGCACACATAATATATTCTCTTCAGACTTGACGGACACCGGATTGACGCAGGTTTTAGACGTCAATTTTCACCAGTCCCGAGAGGAGTTGTCCATGAGTATACAAGAGGATTCGGCATGGTAGGAATCCCTGATACATTCCGTACACGATGAGGTCTTCGACCACTGTTACATCTTCTTTCCAGCCGTCATTGGGGCGTCATTGCTTTCAGTAGCTTGCAGGAAGGATAAGTGTTACTTTCTGTTTCTGCAAATTTCAGACGATGCTTGCCAATTTATGATATGATGTCTCTTTCACGTAGCACGAACACTTGGCAGTACATGATCTCGACATGACATGACCAACAGAACAGAGCAAGACCAGAACACAGCCGCAGGTTCTACAGGCTTTTTGCTCCTAGCAAGGCCAGAAACGATGTGTATTCACAATGACGAGTTTTCTAAACTAACTGAATAATAGATCGCTGGCGCATCTAATGTCCGGCTTTTTCAAAGTATTTTTGATCCCCAACGCCATCCCATGCAACGGAATTCCCTCTCTGCCTAACATCAGGCCAGGGCTAGCATGAACTTCATTTCCAGCGTCTATCGCATCTCGTCACAACTGTTTTTGCCGTGTCTCGAGGGTTGGGAGAAAACCCCGTCATTATATGAAACTAACGTGCTTTTCGACTTTGGGGGGTATGTTGAATATGGTGTATGAACGTAAAGACTCGAATAATGCTGCTCATGCGGCGGTGTCGAGCAGGGTGAGGATGGGGTAGTCGCCCAGCTTCTCGCGGCCCTTCAGAGGCGAGATCTCAATCATAAAGAGATATCCTGCCAGGGTTCCTCCGAGTTGGTTGATCAGAGAGGCTGCGGCAGCAGCAGAACCTCCTGCATTTTTGCGTCAGTTGGACGTTCATGGACGCTGAGCATCCCTAAATCAATCGCTAGGAAGACAATTTTTCTTGGTACTCCGAGGTATGTAACTGCGGCTTCGCTGGCCAAAGTCTCGAAATGGACCACGGCTCGGGCTCGAACGGATACGTGCAAGAACCAAAAAGAATTGGCGAGTAGACATGGCCGAATCCAAGAGAATAGCAAGTCCAGCGCTGGGAGACCTAGCGCAACGACAGGCACCCGTCCCAATCTACTGGAAAGTGACCTCGGCTGCCATACCAAGACGCTGGTACCCAAATGCGCTCATACAAGCAAAGGACAAAAACGCCTCAGCCTTGAGAGTATAGCAGGTCTCCAGGCGTGTCGTAGGAACGTTGTCGCAAAATACCCCGCACATAATAAACCGGCATAATAGACCAAGTGCAAAGCAAATAACGCAAACAGCAAGCGCCTCATGACCAGGCGGGTATTCACTTACCAGTAGCGATGATGTCGTCGACAACCAGGACCTTCTGTCCCGGCTTGATGGCATCCGACTGCATCTGGAAGTAGTCTGTGCCGTACTCCTTCTCATACGCGGCAGTCACGGTAGGGCCAGGAACCTTGCCCTTCTTGCGGACGGTGACGAAGGAGCAGTTCAACCGCAGAGCGAGGGTCGGGCCAAAGAGGAAGCCGCGGGCATCGAGGCCGACAATGACGTCGGGGACGTAGCCCAGGGTCTCCCTGATCTGGAGCTCGAGGACCTGGAGCAGGGCGTCAAAGGTCTTGGGGTCCTGGAAGATGGGCAGGATGTCGATGAAGTCGATGCCGGGGATGGGGAAGTCGGGGAAGTTTCGCAGAGCAGCCAGGACGCGCTTCTTGGTGGCCTCGCGGTCCGAGGTTAGCGGTTGACCGGGGAGTTGGGGGGCACCGGCGGCGGCGGCGGCGGGCTCTCGTCGCGGGGCATCGAGGACGGTGGAGGAGGTGATTCCTGGCTGGAAGGGGTTGGTGGCGACCGAGTCTGCTGCTGGGGCGCTGCCGGAGGAGGTGGGCGCACTCATTGTGAAAGAGTGGAAGGGGGGGAAAGGAGGAGGGGAGGGCAGAAGAGCGAGGAGAGGGATAGTAATAATATCTGGTATCAATCAGCGAGGGAGCAAATTTTTGCGACCTGAAAGCCTGTGCCTGTGCTCTGGGTGGTAAAAAGGTAGTAGGTCAGGTACTGGGCGCTCGGGAAATCGGGCTGGGGGACCTGGGAGCTGGGAGCTGGGCTCAATGGTTCCGGGGCCTTGGGGGTGTGGCACGAACAAACGAACCGAGCGATTGACCAGCGGCAGAAGCTCTGACCTGACTGAAGTGACTGTCTGACGGAGAAAAAGTGACTTGACTTGGGCTCTTGGGCTTGGGCGGCGGAGAGGTACAGTGGCAGGAGGAGGAGGGGTCTTTCTGCCCAGGTCCGTCCGTCTGTCAGTCTGTCTGGGAGGGCAGATCTGGAAGAGGAAGGCCGGACAGGGTTCCAGGTGAGACAAACAGGGCAAGGTTCGTTCTGACAACGCAGGAGGTCGGCCTAGTGAATGAGCGATCTGGACGGGTTGGGACTGGTGTTGGAATTGGTTTGCAGATGAGTCCGGGAATTGCGAACGGGACGAGATTGGCAACGGTGCTTCGTGCTAGCCTTGACCTGGCATAAACAAGAAAGAAAAGAAGAGACAAATCAAACAGTAGGTAGGTACTTACCGTAGGTAGCAGCAGTAGGTAGCACTGATGAGTAGTAAGCAAGCTGATGCACTTCTTTTTTCTTCCAGTTACGAGAAATTGGATGGAAGGCAGGAAAAATAAAATTCGGAAAAATTTCCAAATACTAGAGGAAGGGAAGGCTGGCTCGGATAAGGGCCAAGACAGCAAGAGAGAAAAAAATCAGGAAAAACTCGGCAATTCCTTGAAAGCAAGTTGTATAATAATAGCTTGGGTACTACTGACTACTACGGCAGTAGCATTCAAAACTTGGTACCTGCCTACCATACTACCTAACAGACCTGATCATACCTAACGTAAAAGACATGGACTGCCTGGGGACAGACGTACGGTTCACGACGGTCAACGTTGCAAGAGAGGCTATAATTACCGCGCGTAGGGTAAACGAACGGTGGACCAAAAACCTGCCGAACAAGAACACATCATTCCTTTTGAATTCGTTGCATGGTATCGACGCCAAGCTATGCTGTGTTTATTGCTCTGCTTTGGTCTGTATTCTATCCCATCTCTGCCGTCTGTTCTGGCGGCCCCGAAAGACCGATGGAGGGGTAAGTCATAAAATGCGCAACTTGCTGATGATGTCGTGAGCATTTGGCGGGGCAGTCCAAGAAAATCTTCACGTATCTGCTATCGGCCCACCTGGCGGTAGCTTCGTCTAATGTTTAAGACAGGCTGGGGTGTGGAAAGGAGAAAAAAAACAGAAGCAGTCCTTATCCGCGCGCGCCAAGAGTTCCGCTCGATACCTATAGAGGTTAACCTCCATCTGGTTTCAGTAGCTATATTTGGTAAGCCAGAGACCATGGATCTTCATAAGTTTCATTACACCCAGATGCCAGAGTCCAGAACCGCTGGAACACACGGCGAAGGCAGACGGATGATAAGCACAACTGTTTCTTTGTGCGGCCTGGAGCAGCTACTCCATGTGCAGGTTGCTGCTATTCTTAGTTAGAAACAGCTTGCCGACATGCTCCCGTCCTTCTCGAGATGTTATTTCATGCGGACCACCAGCCCACATCATCCCTACGAGAGTTTCTTTTATTTTACGAGCTTTGACTCTCCCGGATGCTATCCGCATGAGTCAATACCCAGTCGTCGAAACAATGTCGCCCAGCCGATGAGACGTCTTGTCTTCAACACTTTCATATCAGGCAGAACCGCCTCTGCGCGAATGACGAGCCCTCGTGGGATAGGCTGGTAGGCGTTGGTTGCATGGGGGTAGGAAGAGCAAGGGCGTGTAAAATAGTGTAGGAGACACAAACAACCCCACCGTCTGGCGATGCCACCATACCCAACGGGGGCTAAAACTCATGCAGCCACTTTCCGGGCCAGAGAGCCTTTCATGTTCACTTTGGGGTTGGGTATGGTTCTGGCCGAACTGGTCTGGCCGTTTTTTTCTGCACGATAGATGATCCAATTTCTTAATGAGGTCATTTGCAG
>JALYBT010000225.1:0-24209 GCA_023510015.1 Pestalotiopsis sp. LF_19_12 | reverse complement strand
CCCCCCCCCCCCCCCCCCCCCCCCCCCCCCCCCCCGATCGCAAACAATCCCCATCGAGGGCACCCGAGCACCACCCACGCGCGCGTATCGTGTCTGAGACTAGCCCGAACCTCGTAGCTCCGGATGTCAAGTCTCTATTCGTCCAAATGCGAACGCATGGAAAGAATGCTACTGCACGTGTGGCTTTCGCACCCCCCTCTCTCTTCCAGCTTATGGTGATGGAGGGGGGGAAACGACTCGAACTCCCATATGAACCGGATCGTCACGATCAAGCCCCAAACAGGGTATGGTATATATCGTTTTCCTCTGCCTGGTCGCGCCCCCAATGGCCATCTCCCCTCTCTCGGTAGACGGAGTTCGCTTACCCAATTTCTTCTTCAGCCTCACGACGTTCGGAGTTGCGAAGTGGCACGCATGCATGTCTGGTCACTGGGCGTTCTAGATTCCAAAGAACCCTCCCAGATGGCGCTTCTTCTTCTTGCTCTCTTGCAGCCCTACGAGCGAACCATTCCCTGCCTGTTCTCTCTCGGTCCTAGTCTCCCTTCTTCTACGGCCGTTATATCTTCTGACTCAGCCCTTCTTTTTCACGTCCCGCCGGCCACGTGGTTCTTATCGTCATGTTTTGGAATTTCACATTTGTGGCTGAACTCTAGTCTGTGTGCCAAAAACATTGTCTCACAGATCCGCCGCCCGTCGTGATTTGATGGACTTGACGTTTGAACTCCTGGTCTTTCGCGCCAGAATGTAAAAATACCTTGTCTCAGCGGCGATTGGGCGGCCGCCCGGGTGAAGATCTTGGTTTAGTGTTTTCTGTCAATGTTGGCTTGTTGGATAGATAAACAACCTTGAGGGCCCGGGTAGATACAGCTTGGATGATAGTCATGTACAGAGTACCTGACGCATGTTTGGTGCATCGTTGGGGACTGGCTATATCTCGAAGAGCATGCCCCTGTGCGGTCTTGTCGATTCCGCTGCCAGTATAAGTCCAGTTCGAGAACAGTCCGGTTGGCTCGGACTCGCTTACTTGGTCCTGCAAGACTATTCTACTGTCGTCTGCATATAGGGAGTATATTATTAAAAAAAAAACCCCCCCAGGTTCTATTATCGTAGAATACTTATTTATTGCTTGCTCACTTCCTGCTTGATATGTTACCATGGTGAATGTCGACACTCGTCCAACAGCTTATATATACCATGACTTGAGATAGATCGATATACTGATAATAGATTGCAGTTTCCTGATAAAATGTTATAACCAGTTTTCCATTCTTGAGCAGCATCCAATTAGCTAAATTTATATGTCGTTGGTTGTTTCTGGGCGTCAGTCCACATGTACTCATTTCTCTATATCAAAAATATTCATTATTAGCTTGACTATCTCATATGGTCGTTTTGTTCACTTCAAGTATAGTGATCGTAGGCTTTATTTCTTGTCAACTACATAGACGGCTGGCTCCATTGCTTGTACTTATCGTCGCTGTTGTTTGTAGAGTGGATACTATATACAGATGTGCTCTGTCAACACCAAATAGATTAGATCTTCACCAATATACAATGATTCCTCAGTAACTTTCAAGCTTTTGCTTGTTTTTTTTTTCAAATATTCCAGGGATACTGATGCCGGATCTAATAAATCACTATTTTTGTCAACCGGATTTCCTTAGTAGTCCGCAGGATTCCGTATACATGCACGCACGTATACAAATGGCCATCCGAAATCCGTGTTGCGACATCGCTACTCGATACGAGGACGTCCTGGGGATCAACAGATGGATCCACGATCGATGAAACTGTTCGGTTCTGAGCGCAAGCTGCGTTCGGATATACTGGGTGATCGCCGAGGACATCGTGCCGCCGGCAACGCGCATTTATATGGTAAATCTGCCCTACGCCCTGCGCCCTACGCCCTCTGCATAATACGCCTTGCGCCCTGCTCGGAGCTGACAAGACAGCTTCAGCGCAGCGATGGAATCAAAATTACTCAATTGAAGGAGTTGATCAATTCTCAACAGGAATAAACAGCTTAGATGGATGGCAGTGTGTTTCCCCTTGATATTCTACATGAAAAGGTCACTTTTGAAATGTACCTATTCAACCACAAAGCTCATCCATGCCTAAAGATACACTGGAGCTGTTCCAAGTATAGCTGAATCTTTCTTTGAATAATCTTATTCTGTTTGATTATTTATAACTCGTCTGGTTGTTTAGCAGAAAATGGATATGGTGTCTGATTTCATCCTAGTGGTAAATGACCGTTATGGAGCTTCTATGTAGTCTTTGCATACGTCCGAGAGTTGATCGGTAACGAGGTGAAATAACTAGCATCTGGCAATCAGTTGGATTAGAACGGTAAATGGTGATTTGGCAGCCTAGAGGTTGGGGTATAAGCAGTTTATCGGTTGGACCGAGACGGGCTGATGCTAGTAGCATGTTGAAGTAGGTAGCATCGGCGCTCGAGTCCGACCTATAGTACAGCGGAGGCAACTATTGACTCTTCCTCACCTGCGTCGCTCCCTGTCCAAGTCGAAGAAAGTCCCAGTAGACACCAAGTCAGACGCACACGGAAGTCAATCATATGATGCATCAGTCATACGGCGAGAGGCCGGCGCCCGGATTGTATGTATGTGGTATACAGCCGCCTTTTCATTTACGTCCGATGATGTGTCGTGGATCAGACGATTCTTCCAGATAGGACACCCCCGGCTCTAGGCCTAGGACCCCCGGACCGCAGACCGGTACCCACCCGCGGGCCTGGGGACGCCCGATAACGGCTGACGTCGGCGTGACAAGACCAGCGCCTCTTTTTTCCAGTTATTTAGAGAGCGTCACCACCACTCGATACAACGGTTCGGGCTGTTCAGTGGCCTCGTTTGGAATCAGGGAGCTGCAACATTATTTATATATTTATAGCCAGCGTCTAGTCCAGCTTCGGTTCCGTCCGAATCTCCTGTCCACCAACCACTTACTTGCTGCTGCTCACTCGAGAGTCAATCCCCACAATCGTCTAACCTAGAAATCACAATTCAAGATGCCGAACATTGTTGTTCTAGGGTAAGTCGACTTTGAGCTGCATTTATTGCCCAGACGGAGCAGAGCTGCTGACACTGTCCATCAAAGCGCTGGTGTCTCCGGCTTGACCTCAGCCTATCTGTTGTCCCAGGACAAGACGAACAAGATCACAGTCCTTGCGAAGCATATGCCCGGCGACTATGATCCCGAATACGCGTCGCCTTATGCTGGCGCCAATGTCCTTCCGTGAGTGTTTCTGAGAGCATCACGATGTCACTTTCGCCTAACCATCTCGCAGAATGTCCACCAGAGAAAACAGTCGCTGGGAGACGCGGACGTGGCCGGAGCTGCGCAGGCTGGCGAGGGAGGTGCCGGAAGCTGGCATTCACGAGATGAGCAAGTCCAAGAATTCCTTATAGTCTCCCCACTCGCCGTATGAACAACATCTGACCGCTCACCCGCAGAGAGTCGCGTCCTCCGGCGCGCCAAGGATCTCGAAAAGCTCAAAAAGGGCGGGTACTCCTTCGACGGGCTGTTCCTCGAGGACCCGTGGTACAAGTCCCTGTTCGACGACTTCCGGGAGCTCTCCAAGGAGGAGCTGCCGGCGGGCGTCGCCTCGGGGTGCGAGTTTGGCTCCGTCTGCATCAACACCATGCTGTACCTGCCGTGGCTGGTGGGCAAGTGCCGGGAGAACGGCGTCGTCTTCAGGCGGGCCAACCTGAGGCACATCTCCGAGGCGTCGGCGGCGGCGGGACATCAAGTCGACGTGGTCGTCAACGCCTCGGGCCTGATGGCGGGAAAGCTCGGCGGCGTCATGGACGGCAAGATGGTGCCGGTGCGCGGGCAGCTGGTGGTGGTGCGCAACGAGGCGCCGTACATGGTGACCAAGTCGGGCACCGACGACGCCGACGACGAGCTCTTCTACATGATGATGCGGGCCAACGGCGGCGGCACCATCCTGGGCGGCACGTACCAGAAGGGCCAGTGGGAGAGCCAGCCGGACCCCAACATCGCCATGCGCATCATGCGCCGGGCCGTGGAGATGGTGCCGGAGCTGACGGGCGGGAGGGGCGTCCAGGGCCTCGACATCATCCGGCACGCCGTCGGGCTGCGGCCGTACCGGGAGGGCGGAGTGAGGCTCGAGAGGGAGAAGATCGACGGCACCTGGGTGGTGCATAATTATGGTCATGCCGGTTGGGGATACCAGGGTTCGTACGGGTGCGCCGAGAGGGTCGTCGAGCTGGTGGGCGAGATACAGACTCCATCCAAGCTGTGATGAGTGTTAGCGAATGATTGGGATATTGGAAACATACAAATGGAATACACTCTGAAAAAGGAAATATGGCAGGAAAACATGATCATTCCAAAGAAAGAAAAACATAGTCGACATTATTATTCCCACGATGTTGAACAATATTATACTATAATATTTTCTTATTTATTAGACAGCACGGTTCCTCGAATTTATTAACACTATATTTCACGCAATATGATTATAATACAGAAATTCAAGACTATATTACTGGAGGACATAATAAAATAAGTACTGCAATGTCATTTATACCTGGAGCAGCAAATGATCAGCGGCCGAGGGGTACGTCGATTACCTATCCGCCCACCTATAACACCTTATCGTTATCGGCCTCGAGCTGTACCTTGCGCTGGAGCTCCACCTGGGGAAAGCTGACAGCTCGCTATTGTAGGTATCCATTTACGGGTAACACGTAACTTTAATACGTTAACGTGGCTCGATTCGCGACTTCTGTGTCTCAACTGGTAGCGCGACGAGACATTCACCTAACCCACCCACTGCCCATCATGACCGACCGACGACCCGGCATTGTCGCGCAAGCCGTGACTTTTGTCAGCGACGTCGCAAACGGGCGTCATGTCCTGTCCAATGCCGTTCCCCTCGGACTCTTCGTCCTGGACGCTGTTCTCTGCGCCCTGATCATCTGGAAGGTGCCCTGTAAGTAAAGTAGACGACAGCACACACCCATCCGCGACGATATGCGACGGCTCGCTGACCGACTCTCGTTCTGGGACTTGCAGATACCGAGATCGATTGGAAAGCCTACATGGAACAGGTTGCCCAGTACATGTCTGGAGAGCGCGACTATACAAAGATCAAGGGCGGCACGGGACCCCTGGTGTATCCAGCCGCCCATGTCTACACCTATGCCGCCCTCTACACCATCACCGACCATGGAACCAACATCTTGCGAGCGCAGTACATATTCGCGATTCTATACATGATCACCCTATCGGTCGTCATGACGTGCTACTGGAATGCCAAGGTACGAACGATTCCTTTCAGAGCAGAACACGGAAAAGCACTAGACCTTTCTGCTGACACTACGTCCTACACAGGTTCCTCCCTACGTCTTTCCCCTTCTCATCGCCTCCAAGAGACTCCACAGCATCTTTGTCCTGCGCTGCTTCAATGACTGTTTTGCCGTGCTCTTTCTGTTCGCGGCAATCCTGGCTTTTCAGCGCAGGGCTTGGACCGTCGGAGGCGTCCTCTTCTCATGGGGCCTGGGCACCAAGATGACCCTTCTGCTCGTCCTTCCTGCGATTGGCGCCGTCCTGTTCCAAGGCAGAGGCGTATTTGGCAGCGTCAAGGTGGCAGCGATTATACTCCAGGTGCAGATTGCGATTGGCAATCCCTTCTTCCAGGCCAACTGGCCCGGCTACCTTACACGGGCCTTTGAGCTTTCACGGCAGTTCTTCTTCAAGTGGACTGTCAACTGGCGCTTTGTTGGGGAGGACATGTTCTTGAGCCGTGAATTTGCCGCGACTCTACTTGTACTTCACGTATCTGTTCTAGCTGTGTTCATGATCAGGAACTGGCTGCGACCGGCCTTGTCTCTACGACCACTCAAGGACCTCATCATGCCCGCACTGCAGCTCTACTCGCCGTTTGGACCTCGAGACGAAGCTCTGGTGGCGTCTGCCGTCACGCCTCAGTATGTCATGACGACAATCCTCTCGGCAAACGTCATTGGTCTCCTGTTTGCGCGATCCCTCCACTACCAGTTCTATGCCTACATTGCCTGGGCCACCCCCTACCTGCTCTGGCGGGGCGGGGCTCACCCGGTCGTTCAGTATGGCCTCTGGGCCTTGCAGGAGTGGGCATGGAACGTGTTTCCCAGCACCGAGATTAGTTCAGCTGCTGTGATTGGCGTCTTGGCCGTCACTGTCGCCTTTTCTTGGGCTGCAGGCACCAAAGAACCTGTTCCTGTGCCAGCCACGGCGGCCCAAACACAAGCACCAGCACCGGCCACTCAGTCAAAGGTCGCGACCCAATAATCTTGATCCTCGATCATACCCCTGCTCAAGGCGACGGTGGCATCTTGCCGACATTGGAATCCGAGTCCTCCTCGTCCGAGTAGACAATTGGGGCAAACTCCTTGGGCCTACAGAGGTCAGCCTCTAGCATGAATCAGAAGGGGATCGAGACTGCAGCACTGACCAATATGACTGCTTTCTCCACAACTTCTCTTCGCGTACAACATTGACGATCTCGCCTTCGACTTTGCCCTTCATTTCCTGAGAGGGCGTGAGGTCGACCAGGACGTAGCCTCCGCGCTTGACCCAGATGGTGTTGCGGAAGCGATCCGCGAGCTCGACCATGACGACGCGCTCGTCGGGAAGAGAGCAGCTGTAAACGCTGTTGCCTTCTGCTTTAATGACGCGGGCGAGCGACTGGTTGGCTGTGAGCTCATCCGGCGGTGTCATTGACTCGACAGCTGCCGCGTGGGCGTTGCGCTTTGGGCGACCCATTCTGGTTGAAGACCAGGAAAAAAAAAAGTGCAAAAATTGGTTGACTAGTTGTGATTGCACGTCTGTCAATGGCCTGTCAAGTAAAGAACGTTGACTGCAAGCCTGAAAGCATGTGAAAGAAGGATGGAAAGTGGACTCCAAATTCATGTAGTTTTTCTGCCCGCGAGTTTTGCCGCAGTTTGCCCGAGGCAACATACAAAGCATCAATGCCACTGGAAACAAGACAATTATCATCCACATGCTGCCGCATATGTTTTTCCAATGTGATCTTGACCATTAGTTGAACGTCCCAAAGTGTCTATTAATTTATGCGTATAATGTGTACGGGTCTGGTAGTTCAAGTGTGGGCGCAGGGCTCCAACTCCAAAGTGTCCACTGCAACACACAATGTCTCTCCATCCAAAGTTCCCCTTCCATAGGCTTTTTCTTTAATAACTATTTCTGTATCATTCAAATGCCCATGGTGATACTCCTTTGTTATGCAAGAGCTCATTTGTGTCGTGTCTGGCTAGGGCTATTGTCTCTGGATGCCGGCGCGTTTGACGCTGCTCCGACATGTTTGCAATCCATCATGTAATCTCACCATAGTTCATTGCGCAAAGACGGTGGGTTCGCGACACGAGAAAAAATTTCGGGTTTCCGGGAGTGCTTTGACCTACTCGCTTCATAGGACATGGGAAGTCTCAATGGGTGGTTCGTCGTGGTCACTCGTGAGTATGTTGACCGTGTTTGATTCGCTACATGATAAGGGGGTATCCATATACAAAGCTGTTTCTTGATTGCTCTATTGCTGCCATTTGAATTCTCTTCTTTTACAGCATGGTTCTTGACCTGGTTTGATGCTTATTGTATATCATCTATCTGGCTCGAACCTCGAGAAGTCAACGAGTAAAGGTTCTTTGCACCAGCATGCCCAGCGACAGTTTCAAGGCCTCACACTTTGTCTGAGACTTTTAATTCTTCCAAGGTCGAAAAGGGATATGCAGTATCATAGGTGAAAAGATGAATTCCATTATAATTACCAACAGGTTGAAAGAAAAAAGAACAAGAAAATGATGACAACAATTTTGCACCCGTAACCGGAGACCGTGAAAACCGAAGAGACAAGAACAGACAGACACCTCCTTCCCCATCTTTACCTACCGTCTCTTTAGGTTGCCCTTGAAAAAAAAAAAGAGTTTTACCATCCATCCTCCTATGCTCCCTTTGCCGCCCCGGTAAATAGACAATATGATGGCATCAGATACAACCATACCAAAAAATCAGAAAACAAGAAAAAAAGTCCTCATGAAGCTTCCCCTCCTCGTTATCAAGAAATATTTTCATTTCATATCATTTTCAAGACGTAGATGCTCTCTCCTCTCCCCCCATCCTACAGAGAGAAGACACCGACGACGGCAGCGGCCACGAGCATACCCAGAGCACACCTCGTCGGGGACGACGCGCCCGAGACCTCGACCATGCCCGAGGTCGGCGCGCTGGGCGCCACGTACGTGCTGGGCGCGGCGACGCCGGGGGCGGACGCCGGGCCGCTGCCGCCGGAGCCCGGGGCGTTGTTGTTGACCGGGGGCACGACGGGGGCCGTGTTGGCGGGGGCGGTGGGCATCGCGCCCGTGCCCGTGGAGGAGCCGGGGCAGATGGTCGAGGTGATGGTCGGGAGTGTCTAGGGGGTGGAAAGTGGGTGAGCGAGTGTCCTTTCTCTCTAACAGGAAATGGTATGGATGGGCGTGTAAAAACTTACGGTGGTGAGGGTGCACGGGCAGTTGGTCACGGTGACGGTCTCGCCGTCGGTGGCCGTGTACTCGACGCCGTTGAAGCTGAGGGTGGTGGCGGCGGGGCAGAAGGTGACGAGCTCGGCCACGACGACCGTCGACGTGACGGTCGTGTTGAACCACGACCAGGTCACGTTGCCCGCGGACGACGACGACGACGAGGGCGCCGCCAGGCCGGCGTCGATGAGGGACCCGTTGACCAGCGCGCCCATGGACGCCGAGGGGTCGGCCGTGACCAGGGGGACGTCCGTGTCGATGGTCGTGGACGCGGGCGTGGCCTCGGGCGTGGCCTCGGCGCCGGGCATGCCATTGTCCATGGTCTGTGCCGAGGCGGCGGCGACGAAGCCGAAGAGGAGAGCCTTGGACTGCATCTTGTCTTCTGTTTCTGTGGACTTGGTGATGGGGAAAGGTTGGGATGCAAGATGTTGAACTGTTCCGAGTCTTTCGAGTGGCAGAAGAATCAATCAATCTGTGGTGGTGTTGTAGCGAGCGACTGTAAGCGAGTGAGAGGACTGGGCAAGTCAAGAACAGATGATGATTTAGAGTCAAGCAAGACGTTTCCGGTTCGAAGAAGAGCAGCAGTCTTTAAGCATAACACTGACTCCGTGACAACTGGGTGGATTGCGTTGCTATTGGACTCGAAAGAATCTGTAATTAGACAACAAATACCCAGCTTTGTCCAATCGCCGTGGTCGATGAGGTGAAAACAAGAAACAAGACACGCATCTGCAGAATGCTTTCAGATGATATTGGAATGTTACTCGGCAGAACTCAGCAGGAAGGGAAACGTCTCCGTGCCAGCCAGGGCGAAGCTGGTCTCGCGTCTCCAAGACATTCCATGCCAGATCATAATCTAGAATGCACCCATCCCTTTCTTTCTTGTCACTCGCAGACACGATGGAGCTTGGGCGCGTCTTCTCGTCTTTTTAAAGCTGGATTTTGATATTCATCTCGAAGACCTCGGCGCACAGCCGCTGTCTTTTGTTTTT
Source organism: Pestalotiopsis sp. LF_19_12 (assembly GCA_023510015.1). NCBI lineage: Eukaryota > Fungi > Ascomycota > Sordariomycetes > Amphisphaeriales > Sporocadaceae > Pestalotiopsis > Pestalotiopsis sp. LF_19_12. The sequence goes on along the minus strand of JALYBT010000225.1, from coordinate 14,656 downwards.
AATTTTTTATCTTGTATATACAGGTGGTCGAGAATATGTTTCGCAGCAGCTCGTCCGGATAGTCGTGCAAAGTACGTAACTCTCGTGGCACATCGAGACGATCGGAATGGCCCCAATACTCGAGGACGATCAATCATGACGCTTCCCTTTCTTTCCCTTCTTCTTTCCCCACCACAACAACAGCAACAACAATCGATTCTTTATATCCTTCTGGCGTCTTCTAAGAAACGCAAGTTCGCTTCAGCTCGAACAACTGAAGAGCACGTCCGGGGAGGGGATATAATGGTCCCTCCCGGCGATCCACCTCATTCCTTCAATGCCTTGTGTATGGGCCCGGGGCACCCGAGTTTCAACAAAGAAAATAGAACAACAGAAGTAAAAACGAGACGACGAAAAAAAAAATTGAAAAGGAGAGAAAATATCCCCACAAAACGGTCATTCGTTGACTTTCGCGGTTGGCGTGGTGCTGGGAGGAAAATGTCTATGCTGGTTTATTATCCTTCCAACGCCATCATGTCCAGAAATGCAGTAAAGTCTTGACTGTGGTAAAACAGAGCCGTGAAGGGATCGTATTAGGGTTGATCGAAGATGAACACGCTCGGAGAACACATGCGTTGTATGCACAGAAAAATGATGGACCTGAGTGGCCAAACAGCATCCGCCCTGGGTATATCGTCGATCGATCAAGCCGTCCTGTAAGAACTGCCGGTCTGGCAAGTCCTCCGGGCCGCAAGCAGGTGGTGGTTTCCTATTATGGCAGTTGCAAAAGCGTTTCGATGATTACTTGGTTCGGTTAGACCTGCTCTGGCTCCTCTCGGGGACACGGCTTCCGGGGAGGCCTGCGAGGTTGTCGAAGTCGTAGTTCTTGAGAGTGTTCTCATACTTGGCGTTGCGAAGGAATTTGGGCACCGAGTCCTACAGTCAGGGTTAGTGAGGAATTATCAAATATCAGAAAGGGGAAAACATACGCTAGCCATCAGCTTGAAGACAGCATTCTGGGCATCCTCGAACAAGGCCGTCACCTCGTGCAGGGTGTCGATCATAGCGACATCTTGTCCTACAGCCTTGGTCATGCGGGTAGCCAGGTTGTTGCGGAGCTGGTGGTCGATGTTCAGCTCACAGGGAGAGCCGGGTGCCAAGAACGCGTTGTAAATGCCGTACGCCTGTGCCATGATCTCTTTAATCCCATCCATGGACGTCGCATTCGGGTTCTTCTGGGCAGAGCGGATTGCTGTCCTACAGCCCCGGACGAATTCGTCAACGTCCAGGTAGAACGACAAGTTCTCTTCGCAATGCGTCTCGCGAAGGTTCTCGCGAAACAGCAGTCTCAGGGCCGCGTCGTTGAGAATCTTGTCGAGACGCTGAGTGTTGGAGTCACGAGCAATGCCTGGTCGTGCAGAGATGGTGCTCTCGCTTTCCGATGTGCGACCCCGACCGCCTGCTCCGTTAAAGACTTCTCTTCCTCTGGCTGTCATCTGGTAGATGGCGTTCTTGGTTGGCTGGAAGAGAGCACCAGACGACGAGTTCGCCATGTAGCCCCGATCTTGCTGTACAGACTCCATCAAGCCATACTCGACAAAAAGGGAAGCCATCTCGTACGTTTCCCGACGGTCCACGGTAGTAGCGCAGTCCATCAGCCAGTCCGAGCAACCCTTGCCGGTAAATGTCTCTTTAAAAGTCTTGCCTGTAATCTTTCGCTCAATGGCCATCTTCACACCAGTCATACCATCCCGGTAATCGCTGAGCGAGTCAGAGTCGGCGGAGCTGACGCTCGACTTGAGGTTGAGGCCGTTGGCTCCGCAGAATCGTCGGAAGACGACCTCCATCGTTCCCCGGTCCATGACGATCTTGTCCGACTGAGCATCTCTTTCCAGGATGACCAATTGACTGACTCCCGTTGCGACCAGGTCACCGATTTGTCGTTGTTGAATACCGTTTCGGGAGCAGAAAGTATCCAGAATAGCCACACCCTTTGATGTCAGCTGCCAAACAGATCCCTTCATAGTGTAAACTTGTTGCAGCTTTCCGTCGGCGGACTCGATCAGTCTTGCTTCCACGAATCGTTGACATATCGACCTTGCCATATCCTTAGCCATGGAGAAGGTGGTAGTCGTGGTGGTCGTGACAATGCGCGAAGGATCCTTGGGATCTGGCATGCGGTTAGATTGAGAGAACTTGAGCGAGCCCAAGTTGTTAATAGCATCCTCGGACAGGAACGTGTGCTCCACTCTCGTCAAACGCACTCGGTGTGCACCCAGTGGTAATAAACTGACGATCAATGTCGAGAACAGATCCTTAAAATCCTATCACAAGAACACAGCGTTAGCAAGCTCGATCGTGAGGGAGGGGGGAGTGGCATGGCAGAAGCACCGGTGGCCAGAGAGGGAAAAGCTGCAATTGGCTGGACAAAAATGTGATATGCACAGATTCGAGGCACCAATTGCCAGCTTTATCCCCCTTGGAGCACACAACATGCTGCTTTGCCTCTGCGGTACGCGCAAAAATAACGACAATGATGCGACACGACCCCCCATGATCGCAAGCACGCGGGGCTTGTCCAACGATCAAGGTGCGAAAAAAACTCTTTGCAAAAATGGATTTCCGGGTAGTGACTCACTCTTGTGAATGGACGGTCATCGTCCGTCATTCGGAGCAGCCGCGACGATGTTTGATGCATCTTGTTTTCGGCTGGCAGGATGATGGGCGGTGTTGTGTTGGGGTCCGTTTCGCTGTACGGCCTGGAAATGGGGTCCCCCACGAGCGACAGCTGACTAGAGCGGCCGCCTTCAAATTGAGGACTCTGAGGCACTGCAGGAGTGGTCGCGGCGGACGAGTTGGCAGACGAGGTGCCAAAGCGAGGGGAGAGATCACCGGCGCTGGAGGGAGAGTCTGGCGCGGCAAAGGAGAGAGGCCGGCTCAAGCTGAGGAAGTTGTTGTGAAGAAGGCTCAGGCGGGCGAGTGCACTGGACGAGTTGCGGGTGCGCACAAAGGCGGCGGCGGGCTCGGCAGGAGAGGGCGGTGATGGTGTATAAGAAAAAGACCGAGCAAAGTCTAGGAAACCACCAGGTCTCTGCGGTTTTGATGTTGTAGGAGTAGCAGAAGGATACGGAGACAGGGAGGATGAAGCAGTGCTGGTGGATGCGGTCAATTGGTGGTGGTGTTGCTGACGGGAGTTGCTCAAGGAAGTAATGGGGCCGTCGGGAGAAGCTTCGACGAAAGCCAGAGCCGTGGACGTGGAGGATGATGATGATGTGGGTTTGGCTGGGCTTGCGCTGTTATTACTACTGCCGCTCAGACTGCGGCTGGTGGTGGAAGAAGTGCTGCTGGTGCTGAGAGCGGTAGTACTGCTTTGGCTGGTACCCAGACTGGAGCTGGCACTACGACGACCAGGACCGGGACTTGAGCAGGGACAGGGACCAGCAGGGGAGAGTAGGGAAGAGGAGGAAAGACTGGAAGTAGTAGTAGAAGTAGCAGCCTTAGCGGTGGCTGACGATGGAGCCGGCGACGAAGAAGAAGAAGGAGAAGCCGTGGTACTTGTCGGACTGCTGCTACTACTTTTTTTACTACTCGAACCACTTCTACTGCTAGCAGTGGTAGTAGCGGGAGAAGAAATTGTAGCTTGAGTAGTAGAAGTAATAGAAGAAGAAGCAGCGGCGACAGGAATATTCGCAGCAGCAGCGGCCGTGGTGGTAGTAGAAGCGGTCGCTTGGACGTGGTTGGCTTCTAGGCCCGCAGAGGAAGGCGGAGCGGATTTGTGATGCGTGTCCACCTTGGGCAGGCCTATTACTGGCGTGAGACGAGAAAGCGGAGGAGAGGACGGAACAGTAGTGACAGAGGCACCGGCTACTGTAGTAGTGGTGGTGGCAGCAGAATTAACAGCAGTGGGAGAAGAGGAAGAAGCAGCAGTGGTGGTAGTGTCAGTGTTTGCGTTAGACAATGCGGCGACGGCGGGATTGGTGGTGCACGTCGACGTCCAGCTGCTGGTAGTGCTGGTGCTCGTGCTAGACGGATTCGGCTGGTTTTGGTTTTGGTTTTGGTTTCGCAAAGCCAGAGCAGCAGCCATCTACCGCCAAATTAGTAGCCCGGGCAAGGAGATGGTAGTACGACGATCAAGACCACTGGCTTTAACCCGTAGCCCATTGAACTGATTCAAATATGGAATTAGAAAGTGTGAAAAGACGCTTGCTTTGCGGGCCAAGGCCAGAAACCGCGAAAGGGAAGAAGAAAAAAATAAAAAGAGGGGGGGCACCTCTTTTCCAGCTAGGCTTGATAGGTGCGGGTCGCCATGTGGTTAGGAGGAGAAAGCCAGTCCAACAGGTGCCGGGGGTCCCCTGAAAAACGAGGCACCAGGGTCATGGAAAGGGAGAAGCAGTAGAAAAAAAATCAATTCGCGTGCGCAAGTATCTGTACCCACGGAGCGCTGGAGTCGCCGTTAGTGCGGGCTGCACTGTACACTGCTGTAGCCGCATCCATTTATTTTCCTCCTCCTTTGGGTCTCTAGGTAATGTAGTGATACTGTGTAGAACAGTGGTGCAGTACCTACACAGGTGATCGTCTGTCTAGCATCTGCTATTCGTTCACTTTATTTGTCAAGCCGGTTCATCGACCGACGAGTCTATACGCAGGTACTTTCCGCACCATCTTCATCTCAGAGTCGACAACGGCTGGTTATAGCAGAGTAGTACGGAATACGTATGGGAAAAAGGGGGGGTGGCCATTCGGAAAGGAACCGCGTGAATAATGCATGTGTAGTTGCATTGTGTATGTATGTGTGTGGTGTGCGTGCCTTGTCGATTTGTCCGACACGCTGCTCTTGTCTCTATCAATGACATTGCAGTCTCATCTCCCCTCGATTGATCATGCATCAATCAATATTCACGTATAATAGCAAAGGATGAGCAGAGTGCGGCCGACCCTGCTCTAACGGCGACAATCACCACGCAGTAGTAATCAAGAGGATGGATTGATAGAGATAGGCCTTACCGATCATGGTCCAGTTTGGGGGCGAATATGAAAAACTGCCCTGCACGTGTGTTTTTGGTGGTGATAAAAGTACCGGGGGGCCTCTGCCAATTCTAGACGACACGGCGTACCTGTACAGAGGGTACGCCAGCCGGGCCTCTGCAGGCGAAATCTAGAATGGAAATAAGCGGTACTGTGCAGGCCAGATCAGACGGGGAATAGGCAGTTAGCTTGGGTGGGCTTGGGAAAACGTGTGTGTGTGTAAGCGTTGCCATGTGTCTTGGAGAAGTGAGGAGAGTTTCTTTCTTTTCTGCTGTATCTGCGGCGCTAGTCCGGAAGCTCCTGCGCCCACGCGCGCGTGCTGTGGCTGCAGTGCGCACATGCTGGGCCAAGCAGAAGCAGTTCGTTCGCTGTTCTCCTCCCCCCCTGTGGGTTAGAGAGAAAAGGGTAAGAAATCGGCGCTCTCTTCGAAGGGGTTGAGGAGGGGGGGGGGCCCCCAATTGCCAGTGACCCCGCCCACACTGTGCCGGACTTTAGAACCCAGTCTCCTCCGAAGCCCTTCTCCAGTCCAATGCGCAGATCGCATTGGATGGTTTTAAACATTGCCCCCAATTGATTTATAACAGTTGATGAGTGAGAGCCATTGAGTTGGTCGTTGCACCAACTACAATGCAAGAACAGGCTTATCACGTAGCAGTTTATAGTGTTGATGGATGGTGGAATTCGCACGATTCTCCAAGTCTTCTGCCTCCCATGCGAAACATGGATTGGAAAGAGCGGGCTCATGTGTTGGGAAGAGAGAGAGCATGTCCGTCCTTGGCTGTGTTGCCATCGTACAAACGACAGGGACAATGTGCATGCAGTCAGTCGTAGATGCTCGAGTCACAAGGGGGTCGGGTCACTCTGGTCGAGGCACGGAGTCGACAGATATCGACTACCTGCCTATCTTCTTTGCCGATGCTCACCGACACCCGGGGAAACCGGAGCGGGATTGATATGTCGTTGGTATGTATGTTGTTCTATCAATATGGTGGCCTTTCTTTGCAGGTACCTACCTACATACAAGGAGAACCTTTCGGTTGCTGCTGACAGCTCGAAAGCGGTGGTCTCGTCCCAACCGAACCAACCGACATCCCGATATACCTGGCATTTATTAGATCATCTTCCGAACGGTCTGGACTACGGCACTTGCAAAACAAACATAGGCAGACGCTGTCTTTTTCTCTCCGTGGTCAGTCGAGTTTACCTAAATTAGGTATCTATCCTCACCCGTCATTCCGATTACGAAGCAACGGCTTGGTCCCTGAATAGTTACTAGCAGGGGAGAACTGCCGTGCTCTTTGGTTCCTTCTTTAATTGTCACCAGTGCCCAACAGGAAGATCTTGTCTGGGCCTTGCTGGGCAGTGCTGGGCGGCGGCGCGGGAGTTGACGGCCGCTTGGCCAGTATCTACACATGTCTAGATATGCTGGTGAGGTCATCTCACAACCGGCTGACAAGAGGGCCACGATAGCCAATAAATTTCCCGCTCGTTGGGCCGGAACGAAAGGAGGGGCGAGGCAAGCCCGGCAAGCAGCACCTCATCTCAGTGACACACAATCACGGCATAGGATAGAGGCAAAGCCGGGCCACATGGCAGCGGTGCGACCACACTCGTATGCAGACACTCTTTTCCGCGCAGACGTTTTGGTCGATTGCTGTGGGACGATGGGGATGGCGTGCCTCGGGCTTCCAGCGAGGGAGACCTTTCGAGATATCAAACAGGCCCGGTGTAGCCATTGCCTCGACTCCATGAAGAAGAAGAAGAGATGTGTTTGCTGCTTTTCGCCTTTCTTTGCCTTGCAACTTACTTGTTCTGGGCAGGCCTGTCCCATTTCGTATCGCATTGTACATACCAATGCCTGACATGAACCTTGCCCTGGACAAGACAACGCTTGCTCGGTATCGGCTTATTAGGACAATAAAGCCTGCCTAGCCTGTAACTCGTCAATCGGTCCTGGTGCAGGGCATGGCATGGGAGTGCAGAATACGGTGTGGACACGACATGTCGATACACTGTGCTCGAAATCGCTGGGCGGGTGTTATGGTGATATGTGGGGTTGGGTCTGATACAAAGAAGAGGAGACGGCGTGGTTTGTCTGTCGTTCGACCAGGGCACAAGGCATTATCCCACGGGCCAAGCCATGGAAGCAAGCAGCAGCAGCAGGCCTCGCAGGCCAAGGGCCACATGGTAGTAGGATTGGGACACCGGAGATGGGCAGACGCCCAGAGAGAGGCCGGGGCGCCCTGATTCGCTCTTCAGTCTTGCGGCCACGGTTCAAGGTAAAGTAAAAAAAAGCATGGCCTCCATGCTCTCTGTTGCTGCCGATGGGTGCCAGCGGGCAGCAGGAAACGTGGGCCCCACCTGGATGCAACCACGGACATGGTTGGCACGCGGCTTACTTTTCAGCCTTTGAGAGCGAGTGAGAGGAAAGTGATGAGAGAGAAGTGTACGAAGTGGTGGTGTACAGTATGTATTGCCAGGGAACGGCCTGTGTCTCTCTCTTGCGATTTGCCAGGCCGTCAGATCTGCGCGTGGCTGTCAGGGATCTTGTCACCCCTCGTCTAAGTTGTTTCCGGTAAGGTCGGGGTATTTTTTCTTTCCCTTCACTTATTTTTCGGTTTTGGCACTCTGCTGTGGTATCGCAGCAGGCAAGCAGCCAGAAGGACGCCAGACACTTTGCGACTCCACAACTGCTGAGTAGTCAACAGCATTCCCATGCATTCCCACATTCCTACTTGCCTACCTAGTCTATGTATGCCTAGCACCGTACGGTACAGGTATCCACAGTTTCACGGGTCTTGTCTTCTGAGCCCTGGCCAGATTTTGTGGACGTGCGAGGCTCCAAACGGGTGACCCCTACACGGAGACACCGCGGCCTGGGGATGCCGGGTTGTGAAATTGCAATGAGCGGTCTCTTTCTGGCCCCCCTGACTGGCCTTTCAAATCCCGAAGCTCTGGACAGGACAGCAGATGGCCGTATGATCATGACGACGATGGAGGAGGATAGAAACAGCAAGCAGTGGCATCACAGGCGAACGGGTGTTTCCTGTCATCCAAGGTGACGACGGGTCACCGCCTATCCTTACTTGACGAACCTGCTTTGTTGGGAGACGAATGAGATGGGCCGAGTCTGAATGTGACTGCAGTCTGGATTGGTAGTGCCGTAACACAGCATGGTCGTGGTGGTGATGTGTTGTACTAGCCCGTCAATGGGGTGAACTGGACTGCCTGCTGGGTGCAGGCTAAGTACGTACTATGTACGTACATGGTAGTATAGGTAGTCAGTATCGTAGAGCGTGCACGGTCAAGCACGTCCGAACACATAATACTGAACCGACATCCATCTGAGTTAGTCTCCCATGAAGTGGCCTGAGGATCGTGAGTTGGCTTCCGACCACTGCAGTAAGGGTACTGTTATGTGGATACGTGAGCAGATGACACAGCGACTTGGCATGCTGCTTGCATAGTCCAAGAAGTAAGTAGTATACGCTGGACGGTTACTACAGGCACAGATTAGGCAGAGCAATTCGACAATTTGGCCAATATTCGCGGCGCAGCATGTCAGCTTGGCTTGGATCTTCATTCTGCTGATTCAGTCCAGTCCATCAGTCTACTCTAGCCAAGGCCGCAGTCAGCACGCAGAGCCTTTTTGGACCTGCCATGCCTCTAAACAAGCCGGTTCGGTGTGACGTGAGAAATTCTGTTCGCTCATGCAGGCAGACCTATCTCGGGCAACAGAGCAGACAGAACATATTTGCTACTGCCCAGTGTGTGTCGACCGATTGTGAGCTGCTTCTATTTTCCGTTCTGGAATCGGAATACTCGCGAGCCTAGCTGGCCCAGGGGAGTTGTCAGCAAAGTCCGACTAATAATAAAAAGACCCTTGAGACATTGATTGTCATGCAGAAATAAAACCAAAAACCGCCACACGAGAAATTTGACGTCGAGCGGCAGTTGGATGGCTTAAACACCGGCCATTGCCATGACGAATAAGGGTAGCATCGACACAGGCACTAATAAGGCAGCCACAGATTCTTAATTTTTTTTCTTTACCGGAATTGTTTCCGGACCTGGCGGCGATTTGCTGCAGATGTTAAGACCTTGCCGTGTCATGTCTGGTATCAGCAACGAATCGAGGAGCGGGTGGAAATCAGGCGGTATTGAATAATTCACTGGGCAGACGAAGCCCAACTCCCTCTCCCATTGGGGCGCTTCCTCTTGAAGAAACTCTATCAAGGCCGCGAATAATAAGCTCGAGCTTCCCCAGTTTTGCGGTTGGTTAGGCAGATTGGCGCAAGAAAAGGGGGGCCCTTTTGCCTTTTGCCTTCTTCCTTTGGGTCAGTCAGCAAGTTTTTGGGGGTCCTTTTGGGCCACGATGTGTACCTAGATGCGGGTGAACGCCCATCTCGAAGGCTTCTAGCGTCACACATTTCTTCTGGAAGGTCGTGATCTTCTTTGGTGAAACTCCAACACGATCGTTTGCAGCCTCGAGTTTCCATATGTCTTCACCGCAAAAGAGGTGGCGAGGGCAGGTGGATACATGTTCAGTTTCCTCTTGATATGCTGCCTTGTCGCCCACAAAATGTGGCGGCTTTCCCACCCCTGGTCGTCGGCTTTGACGTATCTTGTTTTGTTCGACGACATGGTTCCAACAAAGTCGAAGTTTATTTTAGAACCGTCAGCGGCAGAGCGACAGCCAGGCGAGCCAGGTACGTAGGTACACTATTCCGGACTCGTCTCCGATCGCCACTGGCGAAAGATGAGGTGAGCAGCGACCCGGATGTCGAGAGGGACGATGCAACAGCGATCGGTTCGTGACATTGAACGACACGCAACTCTTTGAAAGCTCCTGACCGCATGTAGTATACGAGATTGTAGCACAAGTACAATAGAGGGACATGATCATACTGTGCGATGCCTAGTTGGGTAGTATAATGCCATGATCTCAAGGTTCAAGGTCCATGGCCCCCGCCCGGCCCCATATCGGCGGGCGAATTCCCAAATGGTAATGTGCAATCTCGGGTCGGTGCATCACATTCTGGGTTTATTTTACGATCTCACAAGCAAGAAAAGAAAAACGATTCCGAGAGCAGGGTCGCCTCGTGGCCGAGCCATGCGATGCGCGGCTGCTTTCCTTGAGCAGCCCAGCCCCAGCCCGGGTGTCTGCCGTGTGCAGCATACATAGTAGAAGAACAAACCTTGCTTGCATATCCACAAACCGGGCGGCACCCGTTCCAGAAGCAAGACCCCTGGCCTATAGGCAGAGAGACAGAATATGGCTTGATCGGGTATGCTTTCTTATTTCAGATCTGGTTTCATCTGAATGGTGACTGGTCAACGTGTTCAGAAGATGTTGCATGCGGGATATGCAGTCGTCAACCTTGCTACTGGTTGCCTCAAACGTCGGAGTTGGTGAGCGAGGTGAGGTTGTTGGGACACTGCAAACTCGCCAAAAAGTCAGATGGTCGCTCTCGCTTGAGTTAACCGAACTCTATCCCTGGAGAGTCTGCAGTGGCAACAGGAGACGACTTCAATTCCATGGAGGCCGTTATAGCCCTACCGGATATATGCCCCGGGCTTTGAGAAACTCGCTCACAGGGTTTTGTAGGGCATATCGGCCGACGGAGTGTATTATTATTGACAGTCTGTACTATACTCGAGGATTCAATCAATCAATTACCGTGTGTGGGGTTCTATATCCGACAATTGCTTGTGGATGGCGGTCCGAGCCCAGTATACTTACCATCTACCTTACATACAGACCACAGTAGTAGTAAGCAGCTCCCCGTTCAAGGGACTTGCTCTGTCCATGAAGTCTCACTGGATTACACAGCGGTGCTACCGCATCCGGAACGTTGAACGTCGTGTCATCGGGATTCTCCCACCAGACGCTCGTCAGCCATGTGTACAACACTGCACACCTGCGAGACAGATGACCTCGTGGCGATGTGCTCCCGGCTGTCTGGTTCTTATGAAATTGTGTGCAACTCATTCTCGTTACCAGACTCGATGGCTGATTGGCTGCCGTCGTACATAATCTCGACAAAACGAGGTCTTTCCGTGACATTATTCCGCACCCACAGTCCAGCCGTGCACTACAGAGTACTATGCACTGTCACTCGGCTTACTCAAAGTAGCAGTCCCTCTTCTGCAGTGTACTTGCGGGCAGATGAGCTAGGTGGTTAGCTCAGTGAGTAGTGACATGCATGACAGCTGGGAGTCGGTTTCGCCTAGATAGGATTAGACTTGTCGTCGAGCAAGAGACGTCGAGAAGCTCTGTTGTTCACCAACTACATTACCTAGGTCGAGACTACTGACTAAGATACGACCTACCAACTACTGCTACTGATGTAATTCCTACTAGGTAGGTCTGAAGAGTGCTTGGCCATCTCTATCCAATCTCTAGCGGTCAGCTCATTCTCTTTCCTCTCCGCCCGACATCCCGAATTCACGACCACACGGACCAAAAGTACTTGCTCTCTCACGTTTTAGGGCGCCGCTCGGCCGATATCCCATCGCGGACTGTCTGTCTAGCGCAGGCACGGAGCAGAGCCGGTGTGCTTGTTCGTCTCGAAACCAATTTCCTCCCACCGCCCAACGGGGTAGCAAAAAAAAAGGCTCACCCCTCCCCTTTTGCTGCCACTCCCAAAGCACTTACACGCGAGTACACACGCTATTCAAACCCACGAAACAACAGCAAAACGATAAAAATAAAATCGGAAAAATTATGCAGAGATTAGAGAATCTCTATAAAGACCATATGTTGCAGTTATAGTCATGGCAAGAATCTATGGCTGTTGGAAAGTGAGAATATAGTCATCTTTAGGGGTGGGAGCAAAAGGTGAGGGGTGAGCCATTTTTTTTGCTACCAGCCTCGCCGCCCAACCGCCTCAGATGCTGCGCGGAACCACGTTTTTTCTCCTCGCCGGCGGCTGCCATACCCCTGCTTCCCAAGAGGTGCTTGCTTGCTTGCCACGTGGGAAAAACGACGCCACAAATCTTAGGGAGCGCGCTGAGCGACAGCTGCTGGTCTGATCAGGGAGGATCGGCGACGGCGTCATCCTTATTTGCACCTCTACTATGGCACTATTCTAACCGGTCGCCAGTCGCGTACCTGTCTAGAGGCGAAAGGAATACGAAGAATTCGACCGGACTGGCGAGTGAATTCTCGTAGTGCCCGGATCGCCAGCTAACCCACGTGCGCGACGATGGCCGAATCGATCCTTGATCCTCTCTTTCCCTTCCCAGAGAGGCGGAATAGGGCTTGCCGAGTCATCGGTCGCTCACAGCCCGGGACGCCGCGATGTTCTTAATTTTCGAGCCGGTGAAGTATTCCACGTGGAATAGTGCCAATGTCCGCTGGAGAGGGGGACAATCTTTCATCTCCTTAGGGGTCCCGGGATTGGTCCTGCACGACGACGGATTCACTCCTCTCACAGTTTCAGCGTGTGGCTGGCTGGGCTGGGATGAAATGGGATGGGCTGGGGCTTGGCCTGGCTTCTTGGCTTGTCAGTGACCCAGCCGCTCGGGAAACCATGATATGACTTATGATATGATACAGACGGGCTCCTGCCACCTGCCTGTGCCGCAGCCTGACAGCGACAGGGCCAATAAGCTGTGACATCTGCTTGTCATCCCAAGCCCCGTACTCGAAATTAATTATGCTTTTTTTTCTCCCGAATGACACGTGGAGTAGGTGAGTATAGTGCGTAGCAGACACGGGGAAAATGTTCCTACGGATGGACCCTTTTGTTACTCAGATCGTCAGCTTCGACGCTCCCGTGATTTTCTTTACGAATCCCACCAATATTATGTTATACGCAACACAATCCCATACTCTCCGCAGTTCTGGATAAAAATAAAACATGCAGCCCAAGCACCGGACCCCATTGGGCGCTTACATTGATTTGCGGAGCCGCATTATTGACGAGGAAAAAAAAAACAATGTGGGATCGGCTTATAATGTGAGATCCGTGCAGCAACTCCGCAGTATCGTACGATGTCCCTTTCGGTTTGAAACATTTTCCCTTTCTCTGCCCGTCACTGGCCAGCAGCCAGCTTCTCTTTTCGGGCCTTCGGCATCTCCTGCGTGCCATCCAGGCAAATTGCTTTCCTCGTTTTTCTGCTCTCCGTTTTCCACGTTTTTCCCACCTGGTCCGCCGTGCGCCACGCCGATCACTCTTCTTCTTCTGCCCCCCGCGGCTGCATGCACCCCTATATCACTGGGCCGGGAATCCTGTATAAGCCGGCCTTCTAGAATACTCAGTCCGTGACCCCGTCCGTGTGGGCGTCGACCGAGGAGATTACTTCATAATGTGGTTGCGCCTTCGGGGCGGGTTTTTGACAGATGGGGAATTTGGGATTGTGTACATGACAGCCACGCGATACAGTCATGGCGTTGTCTGGAGCGTTCCTGGGATCACCTTGCTGGATGCATTAGGGGAGGGACATCCTCGCTCCCTCTTCGACGACGGCGGGAAATGGAAGTCTTCTAGAATATGGTGCTTATTTCCCGTCTGGGCAAGTATACGGTAGGGACATTCCTTGTTCGCGACCTGGCTGAGAGACGGTTTCGACTACATGTACCTGGACTTCTTTTTTCTTAATCTTTCCCGACGTCAGTTCATCCCCAAAGCTTATGCTACCTGATGATCCGATGTTTCAGCAAATCTCCCATGACTCTTTTCCCTTCCCGGGTGACCATGTTCTGATACGAACCTTGGCCGGGCTTTGCCGTGCTACTACTGGCTTACACCACAAGCAACCTTACCGACAACCTGGGCCGACCGGTCGGTGCTGGTAGCCGCCAATGCGCCAGGCGCGCACGGCGATCGTGGACACGGACAACCGAAACGTGAAGCCCCGGCACTGATCATCGCAAATATGATTAGGTACATATGAGATAATTCCACTGCTACCATGGTCTTTGGGTCGCCTGTTCCTTGTTTTTTCGTATCCAAGTTTGTAATGATCGTGGTTCGAAAAGGCTTTTTTTCATGATCATCCGCTTTTTCAGGTCCCCATATCAAACGGCAATAGCAAGGCTATAACGTTCTGTCAGTATGGAGTCTGTATATGGAGTACAGTAGTAGTAGTAGTAGCTCTAGCTGAAGCTGAAGTATGAGTAGTAATAGTAGACATGTCGTATAACCGTCTGTGCCCGTGGTCTGTCTCTTGCTCGCGTGGCATTTTTTTCCCCAACGGCGAGCTTGACCAAGACTCTTTTTCTTTCCATGCAAACGGGGTTTCAAGTGTCAGATCGTCACTCCCGACGCCATGGATGGCGCGCCCGCTGGACCACGTGTCGCGGAGGACTCGCCCGTCGCTAATCACGTCTTCGGGTCGCACAAGTTTTACAAGTCTTGGTGTCCCTGTCAAGCCTCCCTTTCAGAGATGCCAATGTACATTCAATGGAAAATTTTGTCCCTCACGAGAGAAGAAAACAGACCAGAACGTCTGTGGGCCGAAGCTGTTTCGAATTCAGAATGGTTCCGCCTGTGGCGTTCATGCGTACAAACTATCGCGTGGCGAGTCTACCACGAAGAGTCCGTCTATACGCATGGCGTCGTATCTCTCAATTTTACCTAGAGTCTTTTCAATCGTTGATTACTTATTATTTTTCCTTCTTCGTGCCTCTCTCCCTTGCCTCGCC
>JALYBT010000224.1:0-24925 GCA_023510015.1 Pestalotiopsis sp. LF_19_12 | reverse complement strand
GGCCCCCCCCCCCCCCCCCCCCCCCCATCATATGGACTGATGCTCTGCCAAAAGTCCCAGTACATTTAATACTGCTGACGAAGTGGCAACTATGCGGTAAGACTGTCCCCAAGCCCACCTGCCTAATTCATACCCAGGCTGACCTTTTTCGACAATCAGCATATCGTTGTGGTCGCTGCGGACACACTTTGGTTGTTTGTCATCTGGAAGCGCTGCCGTTGAGCATCAACCGATTCGGATAATGGAGAGAAGCCCAATCGGCGGGGGATACGGCGATGGACGAGTTGACTTGGCAGCTAGGACGCGCAAAACAGACGCGACTCACCCGATTGAATCAACTTTACCTACTTTCTCGCGGGTGTAAAGCTGGAAGCCAACTATGCCCTCAGATTACAATGAGTCTCGACTCACCCAGTATCGCAAAAAAGTATCATGGCTTTCAACATTAAAAATATGGAGAAGCAGGGAATCGAACCCCGAACCTTTTCTATGCGAAAGAAACGTCATACCACTAGACCACATCCCCAGGGGTATCGCCAACGAGGTCGGTGATGGTGTCTGAATCATCAGTGTGATGATTGGATGATGGTGCGCCGGGTAATACGATACAAGAAGGAAGTTGGTTGGTGAGCATAGGCTATTACGTATGGATTTGTTTGGAGGGATACCAAGAAAGGATCCACCATGCTGCATCGCTTAGATGATATCATGAGCGCATCCTATTGGTGCTGAGATTGAATAGGAGATTATGGTAAGAAAGGCTGAGAGGGGTTGTGGAGGCCATCGTGAGAATGTCAACATGAGGGGTATGTCGGGTGGAGGCGCTAAGGCCTTTTGGCTGAGCGAGCTCGGAGAGAACATGGTTTGAGAGTAATGTGTTGGGATGGAGACGAGGTGTCCGAATGCAGACCATGGGAGACGAGACGGTGGCTGACCTGCAAAGCAAACGAAGATAATACTCGAGCTCCTGGACAGGTAGGTCACCTCGACGAGCATTGAAACCAGAGTAAGATGCATATCGGAGGGTCGCGCCTTGCACTGGACGGCCCAGAGCCAGAACACTTGGACATTTATTCCATACAGGGCTCTTCGGATTGCCGTGTGCCCCCCGTATGCGCATTCAGTATACTGTAATCATGCTCGTATATTGAATAGCAATTGCGTCCCTTTCGATGCCTAGAACTACGTATCTAGGTAGGTAGTGGGTAAAGACATTACGGCTAGGTAGGGAGACAGACATGTTAAAGTTACACCGCAATTCTTCCAAGGTTGCGGTAGCCGTAATGCATTTATCAGCTGGTAGTGTACCTCGTAGAGCTCGAAGGACTCAAGCTTCAGCGCACAAGAATAGAGCCCATCTTAGCACCGGGGTAATGTAGTGGGCAGTGGGGTGACGGGTCATGTTGCTGATCTACGGATATGTACTGCCGTCTTGCCGTCAAAGTATCCGAATTCTCGTTGCTTATCCCACCGTTACAACGGCTTAGATTATTATGGTAATGCCTCACATCTCGTCTTCCATATGGCATATGGTCACAAAGCGACAGTTTTTAGAACGACAGAGTCGAGGATTCAGTGAGACTTTCATCCCAGCGCGACAAACAGCCAGGATGATTGATGTCTATCAAAATCCTAACTGGGGCTGGGGTAAATAAACTTGCCGATCATCCGCTACCTTTCCAGAACCGCACGCCCAATCATAGTGAACTGGGCGCTCGTTAGCACCATGCAGCGTGAATCCTTTCAATCTCTCAAGGCTGAGGCGCCCACTTCGTCATCCACGCGCGTGTACGCAATAGGGACAGAAATGGCTGCGTCTGGCTTGGTGGTGGGTTGAGTCAGCTTGAGACATCCACTGCGTTCCCGTATATATACAAGGGGTGCGCTGTGCCACGAAAATAAAGCCCACAGCGATGTATTCAAGGGGATCCCTTTAAACCCGAACCGATCCAGGTAGGACGGCCATCGGTGTCTTCACGCCACTCGAGACGGTAATTACACGTATCAGAGGCCGACCGTCTCTGCTTCCATGATATTGGACTTGACGGGCACACGTGAGAAACCTGATCGCGTCATGGACGAATCACGACCTTCGAGGGCAGTGACTGAACCCAGCCGCCCAGGGCCCCAAGAGATGCCTACGTCGGTGACTGCACATACAGACTCAGTCGTCACGGAGGATACCTCGAAGATGTCCGAGAATGATGGTTTGGATCGTCCCAGCTCTTCACCGTACGAGTCTGGGTCAGGCTTCCATCTCATCGACGGAGACGTCAATGGCCCAGGTTATAATGAGACTACCGTCGACATTATTGCAGTCCGTGTCCTGGAGCATCCCCAGTTGACACTTGGACACGCGATCCGTTAGGTGACGGCTACTTCGATAAATCTGATGCAGAACAGTATCCGACAGCAAGGCAATTGCCAGGAAACAGCATCCTTTCGCCGGCAATCAATCGTCATCTGCCCAGAGCCAAGGATCTATGGATACTTCAGGGTGTGCGTACGGAGATCAATACTGCACGGGTGTTGCTTTACAGGCATGGGGAGCTGAGCGAAGGTGTCAGGCTCGACCAGCTGGCTGATGATCTCCTGCACCATCTTTGTCGTTTGCGCGAGGAGCATAGTAGGGCGCGGCCCATCTTCTTCGTGTGTCATAGTATTGGCGGCTTGGTCGTCAAGCAAGCACTCGTCAAAGCAAGCCTGGATGAAAGGTTGCGGTGGATCGTGTTTGACTGCCATGGCACGACTTTCTTTGGTATGTGACGTGCATTACTCGCCAGTTGCCAATACTGATGACTTCTGCCAGCTACGCATCATCGAGGTTCGAGCTATCTTTCTATGCCCAACCTTCGTGACAGCATAGAGCATCTGCTGTACTTGTCACGGCCGCTTCCGTGATCAATCAGTGACGGGTTGCGATTGAACCACCGACCACTACTCAAACTCCACGAGCGATTCATGGACATCGCCAGTGAGATGAGCATATGGACATTCTACGAAACGATTGATTCTCAGCTTTCCGGTCTTGGCCTTTCCGACTTTGACGAGGTTCATTTTAGTGCGCCGCTTGCTTCGATAAAATCTAGTCTTGTCGGAAGTCGACATGAACAGGCATTATCACTTGAGAGTGAGCATGCCAAATGCGCGTCTTTCGGACCAAAGAACACCCAGATCATGGAATCTTATATCGAAGACCTACACGAAGCTGTAAAAAAGGCTCAGAGACTGAGTACCGACTATGTTCACACGCCTCTCAACCTGTCCGAGCATGTCAAGTTGGAGCTCATCGGTTTCTATGATGACCCAGACCCGGCTACTGTCTCGGATGTTCGGCTTTACGTGTCAAAGCATAAGCTGAATGAGTTCTTGGAGAAAGGACCCGAGAGATGCCTGAGTGAACGACTCAATACAAAGGCAACAAAACCGCGCCGCGCATATGTGAGATCGGGCTCTCGCACGAGACCTGCCAGCTCAGGTGGATTAAGCCATCTCAGTGCAGGTGCTCTGGGGATATGGAGCAATGTTCAGGATTTCGGGCAGAGGATACTACATAGCACAAGATCTCAACCAGGCAACGCCATCGATAGCCCAGACCAGTCGGAGGGCCCTCAAATCGTCGTCACAAACCACCCGCAGCGCCCTCCCATCGGCGACACACGATCAGCGGTATCTGAACCTTATAAAGTACCCTCTCAGCGTGGCCGCGGACTCACAGTACCGGCACTGGCCACTCCAAATTTTGGAACTCTTAGCAGCCGCGATAGCAGTCCAAGTCGTGTCAGCGGCAGCGATGAAACATCACGGACAATGTCAGAGCCTATAGAATCTGACATGTCGCCTCGCAGCACCGCCGGAACTGCGACGCTTGCGCAACAATTGGTTGATGCTGCCTCTGACTCTGATGAGCATGACTACCACACTCACTCGAGGGACCGAAAAGACAGAGTCAGTCGTGCCTCCGCACTTGAGGACTTGACAGCGGGATTCTCGAGACCCGACCCATCGAAGAGGAAGTTTGTTTGGATTCATCTACCTTACACGAACCCGCACTGGGTCAAGGTCAGCAGCTGCTCTCTGGACTTGTAGACACCATTCACTGACTGGCAACAGACTATATTCAACACGCTGTCGGAGACTCAGCATTGCAATTACTCCAACCTGTTACGCAACCAGTACTGGACCGGAAGGCATGTTCAAGGCCGTCACGGGCAGATTCATGCTTCTTATGTAAGGCCTGGCTGTGCATTTGTCCCGGCAGAAGCAAGTGAGTACAGTTCAATAGGTACACAACGTCAAGGATGTATTACTAATATCAGCAGACTCACCGAGGCCGGCTTCACCCGAGATGAGCGGCCGTATAAGCCCTGCACTGAGTAGCCCAGATCACTTTTATCTATTCTTGCCATACCTCCACTTCGACACGTATCGAAATCTGATCCGGCGTCGAAATATTGTTCGCAGGCGACTTGATCATGGCAGAGCGAGACCAGTGCCCAAAGATGTGGCAGATATGTCTTTGGACATGCGTGTCATCTGGGAATATCTCGGCCACGATCCACCGCTCAACACCCGAAGAACTCTGGATCAGTATGGATACCCCTTCCTCCGAGATACCTATGCACGCGATGACGACCAAATGATGTACAAACTCACCAAAGAACACATCTCTGGGCCAACTGGGAGAAAGAACACGGACATGTTTGCAACTCGAGCGATGAAAGAACAAACGCCAGTCTCTCCAGCCAGCCGTTTTGCTTCAATCGTGAATACCGTCAAAGCGGAGCTTCTCATACACGATCAACATGAGGTGCCAGGCGAAATAGAAGATGATATTCTTGACGGCAATATCCTCATGGTTGATCAGCTATGGCTGTGGTCGGTCGATATGACCACGATTACTACTTTCTTCCCAAAGAGGGAATCACATCCAACAGAAGGACCAATGTTCCAGCAGGCAGATCTACGAAACAGTGTCTACAATGAGTCGAACGGCGACTTGTCGGGTCGTTGTGACAACGCATTGGATCTTGCAGCCTTCATTACACTGCATGCTGTCACCGTGCTCTTGGATCGTACTTCGCACCCCGATCTAGAAATCTTTCGCATTTTTGAAGAGGCCATTGGCATCTTGACAGAGCGCATGACTTCCTCGCTGAAGCGGTTCAGAATGCAGACATTCCGAGAGCGGATACACGAGTCGGAGTCCGACTCGGAAGATTACGATGACAACAGATCCGAGTCGATAAAGCAGAGACACAAGCGTGAGTTGGAACAAGCCGAGCGCGAGAACCGCGAGAATACATCGGCTCTACTCGAGCTACGTGATATGGACGACGAACTCAAGACGCTGTCGAACTTGTTCCGAGAGCAGACTACCGTTATTGAGAAGATGCGCAGCCTGTACGAGGACCGGGACGAGCTGCGTGAACACACTCATAATGGCAGGCGCTACCTCGATGAAGCGCTGTCGCGGCTGGCCGATTATGAACAGCAGGTCGAGGATATGACTATCCGCATTGCAGCCACCCGTACCGATTATGAAAAGCTCCTCGAGATGGCGCAGCGCAAGGCTCAGGTTGATGAGGTCCGATGGAGCCGGCTGCAGACAGAGCTTGCCAGCACGCAAAACCTCAGTGTCATTATTTTCACCACGTTCACTGTCATTTTCCTGCCCCTGAGCTTCTTCACGAGTCTGTTTGGCATGAATACGGCCGACTGGGCAGGTGAAGATGGCACAAGCTATATGACCCTATCCGCTATAGGCGCGATATCCCTGCCGAGCTCGTTTGCATTGGTGGTAGTGGCACTCATAGCGGCATTCAGCAGTCGCGTGCAGGGCTTTTTCAAATCCGTCTTCAACGGATTCAAGGGTGGCTGGGATGGGATGAAGGAGAACGTGGCCAAGATGCAGTCAGACAAGCGCAAGCAGTCAAAGCTGACACGGCGCCGGCTCCGACAAGAGCGAGAAAAGCTCACCAGAGCCAAGAAGGAAAGATCTTATGATTTTTGGGAAACAGTTCGGATGGAGAGACAATCCGAGTACCAAATTCCGGACCTTAATCGACGGGAGCCCGCAAGGATCGGGTTGGCAAAGAGGAAAACTTTCAGAAGGAGCATTTGGAAGGACCTATCAACGTGACCATGAAGAGATCAAAGTCATGTTGTAAAATCCTGTGTGCACTTCTTTGACTTGTTGATTCAATTTTTGATTTGGTTTACCTATCTGTCTATGTCATGCAGCGTCGTGATCCTTGAGATATGCCTTCCTCTTCACGGATTCGCTGAAATATCCAATTGAGCTACGTCCCAAACTCCCCGAACACCTTGCCTAGATAACACGAAAATCATTTGCAAAGCGCTGGTGTGTCCAATATATACAAAAACAAGAAGGCTCATGAATAAGCCGATGCGCGACCATTACTCTGCCGATCAACTTCGAAGTCATCTCTCGAGCGCACGGCAGGATGATACTCAATAGTGCGCTTCTCCCTAATGACAGGCGGCGCGGGAGCCGGCGGCGGCGGAAGAGCCTTGGGCAGTGGCAGGGTGCGCGATTGTTGCGCAAAGTCAACCTCGCGCTCGAGCTCGGAGATGTCGTGGAAGCGGCCGACGTGGTTGACGAGGGACTTGACAGAAGGGCAGATAGCGTCGCGCTCGCGGTGGCGCGAGCAGAGGACACAGGCGAACTCGCCGTCGGGCGTGTGGCATTTAACGATGAACCTCTGGCCCAGGTGGAACTCGCGCTCTTCAATCACCTCGCGCCGCTCCCGGTACCGATCACCGCCGTCCGTGGTCACCACGTTGCGCTTGTCGATCTCCCAGAAGTCGTCTGACTCGACATCGAGCCGGACCCCGCACTCCGGGCACCGGCAGCTGCCTCCCGGCGCAAATGTTGCGGCCAACGGCTTGTTGCGCATATACTGGAGGTCCAGCGCGTAACGACAATACAACGGGTCCGCCTCCATGATCGTCGAGGCCCTCTTTGGCGGTGCGTAAAGTTGCGGCTGCGCCGGCTCCTCGATAGCTAGAAGTTGGCGCTGGCGCTGTTGTCTAAGCGCATCAAGCGAGCCGTCCCGTGCCGCGTTCGACGCTGCCAGAAGCTTGGACATATCGTACTGATCGAGCTGTCTCCCGCTGTAGAGTGCATCCTGCAGAACGTTGATGACTGTTTGTTGCAGAGCAATGACTTGCGCCTGCAGCCTGTTTTCCGTCATCGTGTCACCGATCGCGAACCTCCTCCCGAGACGCGCATACCCCTCGTCGAACTCCCTGTTGATGGCAGCGCCTGATCGCTCGAGGGACCAGCCAAGGTCGTCGCGGTCGCGGTCGCGGTCGCGGTCTCTGAAGTCCCGGTCACCCCCTCGATGACTTAATCGTTCGATGTGGTCCTCCTTCTCCTTGTTCCGCTTCTCGGCATCGTCGATCTGGGCTTGCAGCTTGGCGATCTTGTCGTCCTGTCTGGTATCGCGCTGCTTCTGCTGCCTCCGGTCCTTGACACGATCCCAAAGCCCGATGGAAGATGTGAAGGTACCGACGAGAGTGGAGCATAGGGTCGCGATGATAAACGTTTTCTGATTTCGTGTGTAAGCACCCGCTGGAGGAGGGGGATGTTGCGATCGAGCGTAGTCAGGGTATCCGAGCTTACCTTGAGGTTCTTCTCCTCAATCATGTTCGCGTAGTTCATCTTGGCGATGTGGTTTCTAGCTTTGCCGCTAGAGAAGGCTTAGAGTCTAGGTAGAGCAGGTATGGCCACGGCTGGCACTACACAGTATGCCACATGAACAAGACAGAAATGAACGAGAGGACGAGGAAATAGTCAGGCAAAGGCTTAGAAAGAGCCTGAGAAGAAGTTTCGCGAAGCACGAGGCTAAAAGGTGAAACGAGAATAAGATTCGTGACAGTGAAGGATGATAAGCCTCCGGGTATCTTTAGGAAAAGGTGCCAGAAAAGGTTAAAAAAAGGATACAGGTCTTGGTAATCAGGAACAGGAACCAGACATATATCGAGGCTTTGCCCTCCGTTGAAATGGGAAGGATGAAGGATCACGAGCCGCAAACCAACCTCATGTTCCTGGCGATGAATGGCAATCCGCCGCCGAGTGGAGTGCGGGGGAGAATAGTATTCCGATTTAAGTCTGCACGATGATGCGAATGCCAATCTGACCGCAAGTCTCGCGATTCGATCGCGTGGTGTCGGCCGGCTAGATTGGTACGACTTATCCAATTATGACTAGTTCCGACCCATCTTCGAACATTATCGTGATGAGGTTTAATTCCCGCAAGCCGCGCATTATTCGTGAGACGGTGCGAAAGAGATGACGGGAATGGGGAGGAATCGGGATGCATGTTGGAGAAGATCTGACGTCACAAGCTTTCGGCAGTAGTTTGGGATGCAATGCAATGTCGAATGCCCACCATGCATGAACTCGACCCGACTCGACCTCGAACTACAGCACACTCCAGAACACCGAACGATGGGATCGTAAGCACGACCGGGCTCCCCTGCCAATCATGTTAGCTTGGGCTCTACCTACATATAAAAGTATGTTCCGACTGTGACCCTTTAAATTCGTCTCACTGCCATCGGAGACTTAAAATGTGTCTATTCTCGGCTACCAGGGATTGTGAGTGCACAGTTAGATGGGGATGGGCTCGGCAGTATCCGTCGTCTTAAATTACTGGCAGGCATTTGCCGGTGTTGGGCATCAACTCTAATAAAGCATCAAGTCTGATCTAATAGCAAAGAGTGAATGGTTGCAGACCTTACAGATCCGAACCCTTCCATCATATTTCAATCTAGGTAATTGTGATATTCAACCAAGTGGATTTCGTCCTACTGATCTTTAGCGATAGGACCACGGGGTTGCCTGACTGGACAAAAGGTGCTACCCCAAATCCAGACAGGCGATCGAGGTTCGGAGGAGTACGTAGTTCTCGATGACCGCAACGGTTCAACGACGATGGCGGCCCGGCAAACGTGAAACGAATCTATGACGGACGGAGGATATGGACTGGTGAGAGATCATCAAGAAATTGCTTGGGCAGACTGGGCTGGTTTGCCTGGGGACCTTCCTGTCCCAACAGGCCCGACTCCGACGCAGATTTATCAACATTCCCCGCATTAGGATTGATACATTTTCGTAGAACTCGATGGCACACCCAAATCGCAAGACAATGAACGGGTCATCCGGACCTGACCCAGCAGCACATCCTCCTCGAACATTGCGGCCCCTAGTGGTCAGAATTGCAAGTCGGGTGAGACCCTCATCCTGCTAATCATGCACTAGTTACTGAATTGGAAATCAACTTCTTCCGTTATTAAAAGTCGATGCGACATCTCTTTGAGAGACGATCACACAACCAACTGCATCGGAGGACCTTCAGCCCTGGCAGTGCGAGATCGCTCCGCTTCGATCAACGCTTGTGGTCTTGCGCATTGTGTCATTTCCTTGTTTCTACACACAAACACGCTCGGGTTCCTGACGAATAGGTCATTCATATCTTCCAAGCTTCTCGAACTCGTCTCGGGATAAAAGCTGAACACGACCGGAATATAGGTAAAGGTGAGTATAGCGAATACTACCAATAAAAAGTCAGCCACCAATTTATGTGATGAGCGACAGCGCTGAACTCACTCAAATAAAATGCCCATCCTAAAGTGTCTAATCCAATCTTGGTAAATTGTACCACGACGAATGCCATGATCCAGTTGGTGGCTGTCGCCGCGGCCGCGCCTCGGGTTCTCCAACCCAGTGAGTTGACCTCGGCGGCATAGACCCATGGTACACCACCCAGGGTACACCCGAAAAAGACGTGGTAAAGTGTAAACATGGCAACAGCAACATTGCCCATCTATTCTCGGAAGGCACTTAGTTCCCTGATCGATCGACTGTGCACGTATAGCAGCACTTACAATTTTCATTTTCGATTCATACAAAGTACCCTCCCGGAGACAAAGCGAAGCAATGAGGTGACACAGGCCAGTCAGGGATGAGCCGATCAAGAGAAGCCTGTTTTAAGAATCAATATCGAGACCCAACAGGATTTCTTGGATCATTGTGTTCTCACCGGCGGCGCCCAACATGATCAATAACAGCTATGCTGCCAAAAGCCGAGACAACATAAATGGTACCTATCACGGCCGTGAGGAGACGACTCATTCTGTTATCGAACCCGATATTCTGTTCTAGTAAGGTTGGAAGATAGAAGCCTGAAGCAGGTTTTAGTATCTTAGCTTATTGAATCGTACGACTCAATGCTAATGCGCCATGCTTGTGCTCACCTAAAGCGTTGATGCCCGAGAATTGTTGCATGAACTGAGCGCCGCAGCTTAACAACAGTCTCCTAAGGTTCTTGGTCTTGTCGCGGTGGCATAGAACATCCAAGATTGGTACGCGGCTTTCGCGCTCCAATCGGATGGCTTCTTTGATGCTGCGATACTCTGAGATTGCGGTCGCGTCATGAGCCCCCGAATTCGCCAGTCTTCCAATGACTCGGAGCGCATCGTCGTCCATTCCAACAAGTAGAAGCCATCTTGGGCTTTCCGGAGTAAAAAAGAGTACAGGCACCAGGATAAATGCAAATATTAATTGAAATCCTAAAGGGAAGCGCCATTGCAGCGGACCTGGTTGGTAGTATAATCCATAACTGATCCAGTTGGCTATGCAGAAACTGGTTACATTGGAGCTGGCTCCAATGACAAGTAGGCGTCCGCGCATATGTGATCGGGCGCATTCGGCTAGGTATACAGGCGACATGGTGCTGGTCATGCCCATGCCGAAGCCGTTGACGAGCCTGCCCACGATCATCTGAGGCAACGACCAAGCAAGGCATTGCAGCAATGCACCCGTAAAATTGAGTGCGTGTCCGAAAATGATGGTCTTCTTTCGTCCAAGCTTGTCGCCAAGCACAAATGCGAGTATGGCGCCGAAAAAGGCTCCAAGCTATACAATTGATGGTGGTCAGCGATGAGTGAGTGTTGAGATGTGTGGAGAAAACCTGAGTATAGTGGCAGAGTAACGTACGAGAAAGCAACTTGTGACGATTCCTGATATGTTGGCATCATTGGTTTGTGGAAATAGTGTCAGGAAGTCGTCCGAAACAAGCACACCTGCAAAGACACCCTGCAAAGACAATCAATACCCATGTCCCAGAGTCGATGATGGTCGGGGAAATCTCCCACCTGACAATAGCCAAACCACATGGCAGACACTGATTCTCAGTTAGTAATTGCCGGCAACACATTCTTCACATGTGGAATACTCACTGGCATCGACCAATGTGACGAGAGCGATAAGCCAACCACCGCTTACGCGGTCACTTGTTGTCAATACGGCCATTCTCTCTCTCCAGGGACAAGATATTTGAAAGTGCAGCTCGTGTATAAGAAGTGTCAGCTTGTCCACCGAGAATTGGATTTTGTAAAAGAGATGAGGTTGCGAGTGACTCAAAAATAATGCGCAGGGCTTCCACGGACGTAACGGCCTCTAGCCCGCCGGCGCCAATTCCTTCCACTTCTGTCGGTGCGCATAGCTATTCGCAAAATTCTTTCCAAAGTCGGGTCTCGGTAGGTTGGTCCGCCGAAACACTACCGAAGCCGGACACAAAGATAAGGTTGCATAGGCCGGTCTACACCGATTGCGCGCCGGGCCTGAGAGCTGTGGACTCGGATCTGCACGCCGCTTGCTTTGGGTCTAGAACTTCGGGGTTGGTCAGGTCATCGGACCAATGATGTCAAACAGGCCATGCACGGTCTGTTGACGTGTCAATCAGTTGGCACGTCCGTCAAGCTACAGCCGGGCCACAAAATAAACGCAAAGTGGTTGAAATACACCAAAAACAGCCACTTTTA
Organism: Pestalotiopsis sp. LF_19_12; assembly: GCA_023510015.1. Lineage (NCBI taxonomy): Eukaryota > Fungi > Ascomycota > Sordariomycetes > Amphisphaeriales > Sporocadaceae > Pestalotiopsis > Pestalotiopsis sp. LF_19_12. The sequence continues at coordinate 13,072 of JALYBT010000224.1, read as the reverse complement.
AGAAGCCACAACTTTACAACCAAAATAGGTAAAAATACACACTCTTCGGTACTGATGTTTTTTCACTACTCTATACATTTTGATATAAGATTCCCTTTACGGGATACATAATTCAGCGAGATAGCATATTATATCTAATTTATATTACATTTTAAAAATTAACACGCTATAGTTTTAGTGTATTATAACGGCTTAAAATCCAGGTTCTAAGGGTTTTTCCACTAGATTTATAGCCGGTAGTTTACTAAATCTCGAGAATCTTTGAATTACCCGATTTTCGATTCTTAATAACTTTATCTAACAAATTTTTAAAAATACGCTGTTAAAATTTATTAATACTTTAATATATAGCAATTATATAAAAATTTGTATTTTTATTTCCTGACATTTATTTGCGTAGAAACAAATACCGGAACATATTTAATTTAATGGACTTTTATATAAAAAACTACTTTTTCGCTTTTTTTATATAATCTTATTATATACTCTGCAAGCAAGCAAATGCCACGATTTACGGAGGTCGCGACTAAAAATTATAGGCGACCCCATTTGGACCCACTTAATCCCTTAACAGCTGCAGCGATATTAACAGCTAATAACACACTGTTAAATTTAGGAATTTGTAGCTTAATAAATATTAACACGTTAAGATGCTTATTTATATATAATATAATATTATAAAAAGCAGACTTAATAATATATCGCTAGCAAAAAATATATTTTAAATATAAAAATAAGGGTTTTAATTAAACCGTTTAAAATAAATATAATTATTTAAATAGTTGGTCCGGAGGTTAAATTATTAATATTTTTTATATAATCACATTTAATATTATATATTTTAAATTCGTATTTATTATTCTATTATTTTATTATTATAATAATTAAAAAAGCAAATTTTAAGCTTATTAAGCTTATAAAAACTCGCTTTTATATAAATATTATTAATAAATTTATAATATTATTGTTAAAATCCCCGCGTTTTAGTTAATTAACTTTAAAAATATCCGAGTTATTCGGGTTTAACGATGCCGGCAAAAAGGTTTTTTTTACGATTATTAATAATATTTATAAAAAAGTTATAAAGCGTAGCTTTAATTTAGCTAATTAAACCTTTTAAATTAAGCTTAAGCATTTAGCGGATACCCCCCGATCCGGCAAACTTAAGAAAATATCTCCTAAATTAACTAATTAAATCGGCGAAATAATCCGTAAAATCGTTATAATAAAAAAAGCTATAAAGTTATCGCCAAACAATTTAACGAGCAATTTAGGTTTAAAATTTTAAAAAATATTATTTAGCGCATTTTTTAAAAAGAGTTAAAAATACGGAGAACTAAACTTATACGGAAGCCGGGACTTTTATAATTAATAAAAAATGCCAAATTGAAATTCGTTTTAATTTACGTGTTACGAATATACACTCTTATAGCCTAAAACGCAAAAAAATGGAGATAAGCCAGGAAAATAAACTTAAGGCAAAATAGCTAAATATACGATAACTAATTAGCAAAATAAAAGTTACGTAACTAAGCTAGGATTGGACGCGTTAAATTAGATTCGGGAATTTGCTTTTAAATCGCAAATTTAGGAATTTGCTTTAAATTTACAAATTTAGGAGTTTCGGCCAAATTTACGATATAATATTTTAAAATATAAAATTATTAACTAACGTAAATAGTCTAAACAAATATTAATAAAAAAAATAAAAAAAATATAACGGATAAATTTCTTATATTATATAAATAATTATTATTTTAGTAATTAATTTAAATATTTATTTTATTTATAAATAAAGTATTTAATACGCTTTAACGATTATATTTATAAATTAGTTTTATAGTTATTTTTTGCTTAGTATATTTTTTGCGTTTTATATATTTGATAATATTATAATTGGGCACCTAACCAGGCCTTATTAGTGCTATAGCCTTTTATCGGTGCCGTGGGCTATTGTGCTATAGTTAGGATCGATAAATCTGCAGTCAAAACAGTCACTTTAGCACCATATAATATAACTATTATTTAAACCCACGATCTTTGTTTTTGTTTTCGTTTAACGGTATTATAATAATAGCCGGTTTTAATTAGTTTTTTAATTAGTTAAAACTAGCTACGCAATAACCTGACCTTACGGGTATACCACCGGTATATTTTAGGTTCCCTAGCTTAATAATACTTATTATTAAAATCGAACTAATTGCCTTTTTATTATTAATATATTTTTTTATTATTACGATATTCGGCTATTTATACGTTTTTCGGTTATTCCTAATAAGGCTATCGCGAAACGGTTTAAGTTACGATATTACCGGGAATAGCAAATTTTGCAAAAAGTGCGGATATTTAAAAACCCCGAAAAACGACCCGACCGGATATCGGATATTAATATAAGGAAACTACGGTTATCGGATTAAAGTAATAAATACCGGGATTTTTTTCCGGGCCGGGATAATAAATAAATATATAAATATAATAGGTGGTAAATAAGTAATAAATGATAAATAAATAGATATATAAATAAATAAAAACCGATTCGGGACGAAATAAAAAAAAAGCGGACCGGGCCGCTCCCGGGATAATACCTAATTAGGTTAATACATCGACCTAATTAGGTCTTTTATATTTAAGATTTTATAATTATTGCCGACGTTATCGACGGATTATAAAATAAAAAAAATATATAATAACGGACCGGGCTGTACGGGACCGGACCGGGCTAAAAAGCATTTTTGGCATATTTAAGGACCAAAAAAATAAATCGCTTAAAACTGCAAAAAAATTAGTTACGGACCGGGATTTAAAAATAAGCTAATATAAAAATATTAACGGGTAGCGGACCGGGCCGGGACCGGGTATATAATATAATTAGCGGACCGAATCGGGACCGGATATATATATTAAATATAAAATATTGAATAAAAAAATATAAAATAATATAGGTTAAATAAATAAAATGACGGATAAATAAAAAAGCGGACCGGGCCGGGCCCGGCGTAAAAACTAATTAAGGACCGGGATAAATTAATATTTTAACCTAATTAAGTGCTTTATATTTAGGATTTTATAATTATGTAACGACTATACTAAGGGTAAACCGAAATATAAAGAAGTGCTGGGGTTTATATTATCAGATACGTAAAGCGTAAAAGATATACTAAGCAAAAAGTAACTATAGAACTGATTCACAAATATAATCGTCAAGGCGTATTAAATACCTTACCTATAGGTAAAATAAATGCTTAGATTAATTACTAAAATAATAACTGTCTATATAATATAAAAAATCCATCCGTTATATATCTATTTATTCCCTTATTAATATTTGCTTAAATCACCTACGTTAGTTAATAATCAATAGTGCTCGTTAATATTTAATAATAATTAATAAATTCTACTAATTACTTTTAATCGCTTCCGGTTTTAGTTATATAATCCTTTGCCACGTGATCTACAGTGGTCCTGTTCCTTTTATTCCGGTATAATCTTTTGTCTTATATTTTTTTAAGCGCCAATATTTATTATTTTTTGGCAAAAATATATATTCGTAATATCAGCTCTTTTTTCCATATTTTTTGTCTTTAAAAGATTGCTTAGTCGCATAAATAGGTCTCCGGTGCCTATTTTATGGTTTTTTCCTATTTCCCCCTTATTTTTTCTTTTCCGCTTTAATAGTAATATATATTTATTATATTATGTTACGAATATGCACCCTTGCCAGAAGACAACAGATGTTGGCGCTTAAGAAAGCATAAGACAAGGGATTATACCGGAATAAAAGGAACAGGACCACTGCAGATCACGTGGCAAGGGATCACGTAACCAAGACCGGAAGCGATTAAAAGTGATTAGTGGAATTTACTAATTACTACTAAACACTAACGAGCACCACTGATTACCAACCAACGTAGGTAATCTAAGCAAACATTAGTAAAAGAATAAATAAATATATAACGGATAAATTTCCTATATTATATAAACAATTATTACCTCAGTAATTAATTTAAGTATTTATTTTACCTATAAATAAGGTATTTAATACGCCTTAACGATTATACTTATAAATTAGTTTTATAGTTATTTTTTGCTTAATATATCTTTTACGCTTTACGTATTTAATAATATAAACCCTAGCACTTTTTTATACTTCGGTTTATCCTTAGTATAATCGTTATATTTTAATCACTCTTATTTAGGTACGTTTACCGTTAAAAAAACACTAAGCAATATTCGGCAAAATATCTACCGTCAGCAAAAACGACAACAGCAAAAAAGGGGAGATCCCTTAAAACGACACTCTAACTTAGGCAATAAGCATCGACTCCGATAGCGAGGACTTCGAGGTTACTAAAAATCAGTATTACGCGATCCTTAAAAAAATCCGACGACTCGAAAAAGCCACGAATAATAAATCCAAGCTTATCTAAGAACTCTAAAAGTCTAACAACGCCATAAAAAAAGCAGCCAATATTATTACTATTTTAGTTACTAAGCACGATAAATTAAAGTTTAACACCCCCGTTATATACGATAATACCCTAAAAGGATTTAGGGGATATTTCGCGCAAATCCGCGCATATTATTCCTTTTATATATTTAGCTTTTAAAATAACCTCTAGCGAATTATGCACGCCGCCTTTTTTCTAAAAAAACGTGCCCTCGTATAGTTTAAGCCTTACCTTTCTAAAGCCAGTAAAAATAAATAGCTTTTAAGCCAATACAAAAAAAAAACACGATAAATTTTTGGATCCTACGCCGGATACGAATCCGCGCTTAAATCACTTTTCTAAAATCCTAACGAAAAAAAACAAACCGAACGGGAACTTAAGACCTTTAAGCAAAAAACGTCTGCTTTAGCATACACCACCAAATTTAAAAAAATCGTCGCTAGGCTCGATTACACCGACGATACGCGTATTATACTATATTACCAAAAGCTTAAAAAAAAAGTCAAGGACGAAATCAGCAAAATCCTCGATTTACCTACCGACTTTAGCAAATATACCGAATTAGTCGTACGAATCGATAATTAATTATACGTACGACGAGCCGAGAAAAAAAATACGCCAAAATACTAGCCTCGAGCTCTAGCAAATACCGGAAAACCCCGGCAGCACTAAAATAACGAACGAAATAAAGACTAAAGAAACTAAACCTTTTACGGACACTATAATAAATTAATAAACTTAGATACCACTTAACGACGATCACAAAAAAATAAATTATTTATTAAGTATTACAACTGCGATCGAATAAAATATTACGCCAACGAGTGTCGCTAACCTAAAAAGGTATTTAAGCCTATACCAAAAGGCAAAAAATAGTTTAACGCTACGTAACGAGAGGAAATACCCTATATATCGCTTTCCTGGACCGTATATTTTAACGATAGTTGTTAAACGTATAAGTTTTGCAAAAACGATAATAAATAGTATTTTAAGGCACCACAAACCCTAGCCGCTACTAGGCTAGGGCGGTTAGTATATTTCGGACCGAAAAAATAACTCGTAAATAGCAACGATAATATTTTATCCGGGTTAAAAAACGAAATATATTATTAGACTTAATAGGCTAAAAGTCAGATTTAAAAAGCTAAATTAATAAACAATACCAGCAGCGAGTTAGAAAAAAATAACCACCCTCGATAAAATAAAATTGCCGAAAAAAGCCCGACCTACGGGACTAAGGAAGCAAAAGCTATCGACAAAATATTTAGCACCTTTACGACGAAAAAAATATTCGAAACCTTCTAAAATAGATAATTACGGGTTTATAACGAAATTATACTTTTTGCCGCCGAATTATAAGGCATAGGATAATAGCTAGCAAAAATCTTTTAAAAAACTACCGACACGGTATAAAAACGACGGACCCTAAAAGCCATTTTTAAAAATAACCCTCGATTTAATATTAAAAATTTTAAATATTACGAGATCGAGTAGTACGGATATATCGATTTAGGATACGACGAATATCTCGAAACGAAACTTAAATACGGATTTTTTCCGTTACGTATAAAATATTTAATTATTAGGAACCTTTATAAAATAGGAAAAATAAGCTAAATAAAAGTTAGGCGCTACGACGCGAAAAGCTTCGTAATAATTACTACGTACCTTAACGACTTATCCCGATACTCGACGGGAAAGGACCAATTTTAGGTAAAATATATATATAACGAATACTTACATTACGCAATAAAAAAAGCTAAAGTATAGCGATTTATTAAAAAATACCAAGCCGCAAGACGAATTATTATCAAAAAAACCAACAAACCAACGCAAAGCACCAGCGACTTGGTCAAAAGCACTAAAAACCGTACAACATTACCAAAATACGAATACGACGCTATACGAAAACCAACGATAAAAATTACTATAAATAAACAAAAAAATACAAAAATCAATATAAAAAAATCCAGCTCTACCTTTAGGAACTCGGGAAACGAGTTAAACCACTTTTAAAAAAACAAAAGCGGTCCTAAATAAAATCCATCTGCGCTACCGGGAGCGATAGCACGATTATAAACTACCTAACGATACAGGTGCGAATCAACGGATACGACACACGAGCCCTAATAAATATAAGAGCTTAAAGAAATTTTATTTTACTAAAAATCGTTAACAAACTCTAAATATTATAAAAGCAGAAAAAAACGCCTTACGTACTTAACACCGTCGATAAAAAGCCTATTTTATACGAAAATAAAATAATAAATATAAAAACTGCGTATATTTAAATTTATATCTAAAACCACCTTAAATACTTTACGTGCGATATTACGGATATTACGGATTACGATTTAATCTTAGGGATACCTTAGTTACGGGTAAGCAATCTTAAAATAAGCTAAAATATAGGCCAGTTCTAATAAGATATATTAAAAAGCGAGTTAACCTTTAACGGGTATTAGAAAAACTAACCCTTACGTAACTACGAGATATTTGGATTATACGTTATAACTAAGCATATTAAGCCGAATATTATAAAAAAAATTCCCGAAAAATACAAAAGATTTAGCGACCTATTTAATAAAATATTAAAAACAAGATTACTAAAATATATACGATTTAATTATAAAATACTTTTCTAAAAAGGAAAAAAACTATATTTTATACTAATATACCTAATAAAACCTTAACACGAAAAGGCACTAAAGACCTATATTACAAAAATAACGGAAAAGGGATAAATTAAAAAATCTATATCGCTAGCAGGCTACCTTATACTTTTCGTACCGAAAAAAAATAAAAACGGAACACCGAAATAGAGATTTTGCATCGACTACCGTAAGCTTAACGATATTACGATCAAAAACAAATACCTTTTGCCTTTAATCAAAAATTTACGAGACAAGTTACACGGAGCTTAGTGGTTTATTACCCTAAATTTGCCTAATACGTACGGCCTAATTAAAATTAAAAAAAAAAGAATAAAAAACAACCTTTAGGACGAAATACGGATATTTCGAATATTTAGTTATGCTTTTTGGATTAACTAACGTACCAGCAAGCTTTTAAAATATAATTAATACCGTTTTACGAAAGTTCCTCGATAAATTCGTAGTAATATACCTCGACGATATACTTATTTACTTAAAAGACCTTAACGAGCATAAATAATACGTTACTGCTATATTACGGAAGCTATAAAAAGCAAACCTTTTTATAAACCCTAAAAAAAGCGAATTCCACCGGAAATAAATTACTTTTATAAGATATATAATATCCCCCGGAGAAGTTAAAATAAAAAATTCCAAAATCTTAGCAGTTAAAAAATAGCAGGCACCGAAATCGGTTATAAAAATTAGATCCTTTTTAGGACTCGCAAACTTTTACCAAATGTTTATTAAAGGATTCGGGCGCCTCGCTATACCTTTAATACACCTAACGAAAAAAAATATACTATTTAAATAAACTAACGAAAAACAGGAAACCTTCGATACGATTAAAAAGCGAATTATAAACTAGCCAGTTATAAAAATAGCCAACCCCGAAAAGGAATTTAAAATTAAAACCGACGCCTTAAATTACGCTATAAACGGATAACTTAACCAACGAAACGATAACAATAAACTATACCCCGTAGCGTTTTATTCCAAAAAGTTTACTAAAAAATAATTTAATTACTAAATTTACGATAAAGAATTTTTCGCAATTATCGAAACATTCCGAAAATAAAAATATTACCTAAGCGGAACCAACTACTAAGTTAAAATTTATACCGATTATAAAAATCTCGTATCGTTTACGATAAGCAAAAAATTTAATAAACGATAAATACGATAAGCAAAATTTTTAACAAACTTTAACTTTAAGATTATTTACCGCAAAAAATTAGAAAATAGCAAAATAGACGCTTTTAGCCGGAGACTAAATTATTATTAAAAAGCACTTAAAAAAATATATATTATCTTTGCTAATAATTAGGAGGGAAACCTAATATTTATTATAAATTTTTACGCCACCAGCAAGGTAACCAACCACGATAATTGGTCGAGCAAAATTATAAATAAAAACGGTATATTACCGATATACCAAGGGAAAATTGCAATCCCAAAACAAATCAAAAACGAGCTTATCCGAGAAATACACTCTATACTAACTAGCGGACATTAGGGAATATTTAAAACCACCAAACGGATATAATAATATTTCGACTGCCTAAAACTACGCTATTACGTCAGCGAAATTATTAAACAATGCGATTTATATAACAAAGCAAAGTTAGCACGACACAAGCCTTATAAAAAACTATAACTAATACCACCTTTAAATAAAGTATAAAAATCTATCGCCTTAAATTTTATTATAAAGCTATTATTATTAAAAGAACCCTTAACTAGGACTTTTTACGATAATATTTTGGTATTTATAAAACAATTTACGAAATACGCATACTTTTTATTTTATAAAAAAATAAGCAATACGGAAAAATTAGCTTATACGTTCCTACGAACTATAGCATGCCAGCACGGCCTACTAAATAAAATTATCTTAAACAAAAATAAGCTATTTATATCAAAATTCTAAAAATTATTTATAGCATAGCTAGGAGTAGACTATAAGCTTTCGATAGCTTATTACCTATAAATAAACGGATAAATAAAACGAGCTAACTAAATATTTAAGGAGTATTTACGTTGTTATATTAACTACGATTAAAACAATTAGGTTATATTATTATTTATAGCGTAGTTCGCCTATAATAATACTATACGAAAACCCATAAAAATATTATTATTTTACGCCAACTACGGCTACGAACCAAATATAATTAAAAAACCTATTACAAGAAAAAAACTAGCGGAACACGCTATCCAATATATCGACAACTTAAAAAAACTCCAAAAAAACCTCCAAAAAAACCTTATTGCCTTTTAAGCACGCACGAAGGAGCACGCCGACAAAAAAAAAGTTAAAAAACCAACCTTAATAAAAGGAAACAAAGTCTACCTACTACGCAAAAATATTAAAACAAAACGACTAAGCGACAAATTAAATTTTAAAAAACTCGGATTATTTAAAATCGATAAACAAATTTTAAAAGTCAATTACCGCTTATAATTACCTAAAATTATAAAAAAAAAACACTTAACGTTTTATATCTCTTTACTCGAACTAGCACCCGAGAACGCGATTATCGACTAAACGCTAAAAATAAAAAAAAATTAGCCAAAATATAACGTTAAAAAAATTATTAACTATAGAAAAGTCGGACGAGGATACTAATTCCTCGTAAAATAAAAAGGCTACCTACTTAAAAACAATATATAAAAGCCTAAAAAGCATATTAAAGATTACGACGCTTTTGACTAATACCTCTAAACAACAACTAAAAATCGAAACCTTTAAGGGTATTTTCGAGCCTAATAAAAAACTAATCGATAATATCGATTACGCCCGCAAATTACGCGGAGCCCGCCGCCTTTAACTCTAAACGATCTAGGTCGTTTAGATCGGAGGCCTCCTTTTTTACCATTTTTAAACTACGTTTACGAGCTATCGCCTTTTGCTTACGCAAACGAACCAAACGGGATAACGTCTCCGTTACCCGCTGCTAAAAATCAAACAATTCCGATTTAGCCAGAGACTCGATACTTTTTAAACGATGGTATTCTGCAAAAATTACAGTAAAAAAAGTAATAAGCGCTTTTATACCATTACAAGATTTACCAGCGGCGTTATACCGCTAATATATTTTAATATCCTTTAATACAACGCATAAAAAATCCTTAACAAAATAACGAGAACACGGTATAACCTTAAAGCCTAGTTTATTAAAGGCAAGCTAACGACGTACGCGACGAGCGGAAAAAAAATTGTCAACCGGAGCTTTTCGTTTATTCGATTCTAATATAATAAGCACACATCACCATCAAAGCAAAAAAGGGAGAAATAAAGGGAAAACACGAAGGAACCACGGAGTGGGCACCAGCGACCTATTTATGCGATTAAGCAATTTTTTAAAGACAAAAAATATAGAAAAAGGAGCTAATATTACGAATATACACCCTTGCCAAAAAACAACAAATATTGGCGCTTAAAAAAGCACAAGACAAGGGACTATACCGGAACAAAAAAAACAGGACCACTGCAGATTACGTGGCAAAGGATTACGTAACTAAAACCGGAAGCGATTAGAAATAATTAGTAAAATTCACTAATTACTACTAAACACCAACGAGCACCATTAATTACCAACCAACGTAGGTGATCCAAGCAAACATTAGTAAGGGAATAAATAAATATATAACGGATAGATTTCCTATACTATATAAATAATTATTACTTTAATAATTAATTTAAGCATTTATTTTACCTATAGGTGAGGTATTCAATACGCCTTGACGACTACACTTATAAATCAGTTCTATAGTTATTCTTTGCTTAATATATCTCTTACGTTTTACGTATCTAATAATATAAACCCCAGCACTTTTTTATACTTCGGTTTATCCTTAGTATAGTCGTTATATATTAGAATCGAATAAACGAAAAGCTCCGGTCAACAACTTTTTTTTTATTCGTCGCGTACGTCGCCAGCTTGCTTTCCGTATATTAGGCTTCGAGGTTATACCGTATTTTTATTGTTTTGTTAAAAATTTTCCGTGCGTTATATTAAAAAATATTAAAATATATTAGCGGTATAACGCCGCTGGTAAATTTTGTAATAATATAAAAGCGCTTATTATTTTTTTTATTATAATTTTTGCAAAATATTATCGTTTAAAGAGTATCGAGTCTTTAGCTAAATCGGAACTATTTAATCTTTAATAGCGGGTAATAAAAACGTTATCCCGTTTGGTTTATTTACGTAAGCAAAAGGCGATAGCTCGTAAACGTGGTTTAAAAATAATAAAAAAGGAAGCCTCCGATTTAAACGACCTAAATTATTTAAAATCAAAAACGGCGAGCTCCGCGCAATTTGCGGGCGTAATCGATATTATCGATTAATTTTTTATTAGGCTCGAAAATACCCTTAAAAATTTCGATCCTTAGTTATTATTTAAAGGTATTAGTCAAAAGCGTCGCAGTCTTTAATATATTTCCTAGGCTTTTATATATTATTTTTAAATAAGTAGCCTTCCTATTTTACGAGGAACTAATATCTTCGTCCGACTTTTTTATAATTAATAATTTTTTTAACGTTATATTCTGGCTAATTTTTTTTTACTTCTAGCGTTTAGTCGATAATCGCGTTTTCGGGTGCTAATTCGAGTAAAAAAATATAAAACGTTAGGTATTTTTTTTTTATAATTTTAGGTAGCTATAAACGGTAATTAATTTTTAAAATTTGCTTATCGATTTTAAATAGTCCGAGTTTCTTAAAATCTAATTTATCGTTTAATCGTTTTATTTTAATATTTTTGCGTAATAAATAAACTTTATCTCCCCTCGCTAAGGTTAGTCCTTTAACCTTTTTTTTGTCGGCGTGCTTTTTTGTGCGTGCTTAAAAAGCAATAAGGTTTTTTTAAAGGTTTTTTTGGAGTTTTTTTAAATTATCGATATACTAAATAGCGTATTCCGTTAGTTTTTTTCCTATAATAGGTTTTTTTAGTTATATTTAGTTCGTAGCCGTAATTGGCGTAAAATAGTAATATTTTTATAGGTTTTCGTATAATATTATTATAGGCGAACTACGCTATAGGTAATAATATAACCTAATTATTTTAATCGTAGTTAATATAACAGCGTAAATACTTTTTAAATACTTAGTTAGCTCGTTTTATTTATCCGTTTGTTTATAAGTAATAAGCTATCGAAAGCTTATAGTTTACTCCTAGCTATATTATAAATAACTTCCAAAATTTTAATATAAATAGCTTATCTTTATCTAAAATAATTTTATTTAATAAGCCGTGCTAATATATTATAATTCGTAGGAACGTATAAGCTAATTTTTCCGTATTATTTATTTTTTTATAAAACAAAAAATATACGTATTTCGTAAATTGTTTTATAAATACCAAAATACTATCGTAAAAGGTCTTAATTAAAGGTTTTTTAAATAATAATAGCTTTATAATAAAATCTAAAACGATAAATTTCTATATTTTATTTAAAGGTAGTATTGGCTATAATTCTTTATAAAATTTATATCGTGCTAATTTTGCTTTGTTATATAAGTCGTATTATTTAATAATTTCGCTAACGTAATAGCGTAGTTTTGGGTAGTCGAAATATTATTATATCCGTTTAATAATCTTAAATATTCCCTAATATTTATTAGTTAATACGGAGTATATTTCTCGGATAAGCTCGTTTCTGATTTGTTTTAAAATTATAATTTTTTTTAATATATTAATAATATACCGTTTTTATTTATAATTTTGCTCGACTAATTATTAATATTGATTACTTTACTAATAGCGTAAAAATTTATAATAAATATTAGGTTTCCCTCCTAATTATTAGCAAAAATAATATATATCTCCTTAGGTGCTGTAACGACTATACTAAGGATAAACCGAAATATAAAGAAATGCTGGGGTTTATGTTATCAGATATGTAAAGCGTAGGAGATATACTGAGCAAAGAGTAACTGTAGAACTGATTCACAAGTGTAGTCG
>JALYBT010000223.1:0-25861 GCA_023510015.1 Pestalotiopsis sp. LF_19_12 | reverse complement strand
CCCAACTCCGCAAACGCGAAACATATGGGGCGTGAGCTGGGGGGTTTTTTTTTTTTTTTTTTTTTTTTTTTTCGATTTCGACGGTTGAGTCAACAGTGGGCGTGTATATTAGTCAGATAAAAGTGCAGCGGCAACGGGGATTCGACCTTGCCGATGCGGATCTCATGACCATATTTCACCGGACTCTGGTACCGCTTTCCATCCCAAAATTGTGAGTGCTTGCGGCATCATGTCCATGAAGGACATATTTCTTCACCAACCATCTACTGTTTTCTGTTTTCTATGCTTGCAGTTCTTTTTGAAATCAGTTTTGCTGCGAGTATTACATGACACCCGGATTTTATTCGCTTGCTTGTTTTTAAACTTTGCTGTTAACTTCGCCCGGGCGGTGTAAATCGCCCAGAGCTTAAAATGTGCATGGTTGTAAATTGGGATATATTCGTCGGTCGTTTTCTCGCCGGACAGCGGCTTAGTGGTGATTTAATCGGCGTAAATAGACAAACAGATGCCGCAGCGAAGATATAAGTAGTACGGATCGTCCTACTGTACGAATTCTCGTTTGGTCGAAATACTATCGGTGTCATTGCCTCCCACTGCTCACCGGCTCCCATCCGCCGAGACAGGCATCCACGTAAACTAAGTTTGGGATGGCCAGACCCTGAAATACCATTACTATCTCTCTACACAGTATATAATGGTTCAATTCACCCAAGTGATTACTGGCCGGCGACCAAGCTTAGGTATATATTCCAACCCATTCCTGCCAAATTACCCAAAAGGTTGCGACTAGTAATGCTCTTCACAAACGCAAAGCTGATAAAACTGATAAGGGGCCAGAACTTTAGTCCGGCAAATATCATAGGCCAGAACTCTGCGGCAATTTTGGCCTGAACAATATCCCAGTCGATAGGGCTGATCTGAACGTCACCGGTGGCGAGAGCGAGCAGATAGAGGACGCTTTGATCGGGGTTGCTAAGGGGCGCGCCGAGTGGGCGTGACATAGCCTGCTGTACGCCGTTGATAAAAAGGCTGAAGACGACCGTGTTTAAAGCGGCACCAACCGTCTGGTCCAGCAGCATCTTTATGGCCGTATTACGCAGGTCGAGCTCGGACTGCATTAGTTTGCCTTTTTGCACCTCCTTTTCCAGCTTCTTATCATTGCTCTTGGAGGCCGACGCCACTTTCGCGGCCGTAGGCACCGCGTAATACGCCGGCCAAGCTGATTCTAGGAATTCTTGCCTGTAGGGAATAATTAGCGATGCCTACTGCTTTGCATGATGTTGTGCAAAAAGAAGAATCAATATTGTCGAGCTCTCTGCAAAATAAGCTTGCTGTGCCTCAAGATATTCTGTCAAACGGACATACCACAGCACGTTTGGGTGTGTGTTCAGATAGTTGAAAATAAAAAACTGGAATATTGGGACCCAATCGATGACAAGTAGTGTCTAAAGTGAACGGCGTGTCAGCCACTTGAGCAAGCAACACTCCGTGCATTGTCGATTTGGTCGGTTGCTGTTAATTCACTTACCTCATAGCGAAACGAAGTGATGACCTGGGCCAACAGATTTGAGGTTGCAGCCAAAACAGCGGACTGCATAGATGCAACCTCGATGGGCGGAAGCTGGAAAACCATGATGTCGAAAAGATTTCTGACGAGCAGCTTCGTGTGATCGACAACTCGTTCGAGATACTAAAACGAGTCCTTCAATTGTAAGCAAGGTCGTGATGCCTTGTTATTCCATCTCAAGATAACAGATCTTGCAGTAAATGTTTTTTATTTTTCCCCAAGCTTGGGTTCCGACACGGTCTTAAATGTTTCCAGCGCTGCGCTTTTTGGTGGAGAGTAGCCTGATCTTTACTAAGGTTAGATACGGCAGCTCCCGCTGCAACCCCGCTAATCCAATTCCACAACCTCTGAGTCATCTGCCTTTCTTTGAGGCAGTGCTGCGTAGATCGATCAGCTCGCTCTCAGCTTAGGGTTCCACAGGACTGAGAGTTGATTGCGAGGAAGCGCCCACGTCCAAGCGGACTGGCATGACAGGTTATCAGCATTCATAAGTAAACAGTGACACGTCAATTCTGGAAAAGAGTTACCTGAAGTTCTTCATTGCATACTTTCTTAACAAGATCCTAATGTACTCATGTTGCATCAGCTTTTTTATTACACCAACGGACGCGATTATAAAAAGAGAAATAAATAGGTTCTTTTTTCTCGGAAATATCCTTTTTCTGTGTAATGACATCTATCTTACCAGTAGTGGTAAGGTCGCATAATTACGTACTTGTTTGCGACCTAGAACTACTCTAGCACCCTTAAATCCCAGCAGCGTACCTCACTCATAGCTGTTAAACTCAAATCGCGGACCGCTGTATATTTGCGTCCAGTAAAGTGCCTGAGCAAGGGAGATATGACCTGGTCAATTCGGATCTTATTTCTGTATGCCGATAGTCTATCATTTCCCATCGGGTCCATAGTTGTGTGTAGTACTGCACCCAGGAGGTAAACAATGCTGACAAGACGGTTGGAAATCGTTCAAAGGAATGCGCAACAGAACCCACGGACTAGTTACGTCCGGAAGCCGGAGCTAAGGCCCACAATATCTTCGCCGGCGGGGATTTAATCCACAATCTATGGCTCTTGCCGGGAATGTCTGTCGTCGCTCATGATGATCGTGTAGGGGTGCCTCTTCTCCTACATCGGCTGCACTGGAAGCAATATCAAGTGGATTGACCTCCATCCCAGGCGATTTGGCGCGGAAATTATGGATCGTGATTTAGAAAGTGTAAACATGTTAGTCCCCTGCTTGTTAATACTGGAACCTCCCAGGCCTTCGGGTTACTGCAGCACATGTATTCCAGGCTCTAGGCTCTGAGGCTATGCTCAATAGTTTATAGACGCTGGAATACTCTTTTGTGCCTTCGATACTCTTCTGTGCTGGGATGCTCTTCTCTGTCTTGGATACTCTTCTGTCCTTCGGACAACAAGGGTAGTCTTTCGGAATTGCATACATGTCGTGGAGCTCTCCTGACTTTCGGGGTTGAGTTTAGCAAACTATTGGAACATGTCCACCGCAACAAGAAGGCAACAAGAAGGCAACAAAAGCGACGACGGTGAACGGATCCCGTGCCTCCATGACACTTCCAGCATCGGCTGAGCAACTTCCACTCACGCAAGTTTTCTCTCGAATGAAGCAGAACAAGTATGTCTACTACGTACATCATATCGATCATACACGCTGAAAGCACTTTTATATAGAATTATATCGATTGTATACTTACAAGTGCACAGCTGCCACTACGATGTGGATACGCTTTGGAATCTCTATATGGGACTCCCGGTTGGTTTTTTGGATCCTGGTGTTATCAAGGTACCTGCTGCATCGCCAATAGACCAATACGATATCTTTACGGAAATGCCCGGGTTTTGAGTTATGTAGCCAGGACCGGGCGATAAACAGATAGGTACTTGGCTGTTGCCGATGCTTAGAAAACATCCTCCTTACGAAGTTCCTTGCTGACAGATGGAATTGAACTAGGTGTGGTTGCAAAGGCAAACAGAGGCAGACAAAAGCACCGATGGATTTTGTGCATGTAGGAACCAAGTCCGGGCGTCAGCTCCAACAATACTTTGACCAGAAACGATTTTGGCTGAATGAAGTACTCATTGATGATAGTACTAAGTGGGTCTAGCTGAGGTTCATAGGAGGTCAGCGCAGAATATGGATCGTCCGTGCTCAAAGAAAAGAGCAGAGAAACAAAATAAAAGGCCAATTTTGATGGTCTCTGTATCCCAGAAGAATATCACAGCACAGAGGCTGAAGTCAATCCGGATCCAAATGTCATCCACTTGACCTCATTAAATCAGCTTCTTATTGCGTTCAGGCAATGTCTATTTGAATATAGTATCGATTGAGCAAGAGTGGCAGTCAGTTACAACTGGAGCTTCTCGGGGGCGAGATTGATCAGAAACTCCACGACATACTGGAAGACTCAAGAGTGCGATACACCACAGATGAGTATCAGATTTGAACGCAATCAACAGAAGATCAGCCTTCAAGTCGTCATGTATTCCGGCGAGGGGACCCGAGGCAAGATCCACCAGATACTTTTACCACGTTGCTGAAAGAATCCAGCACTGGGCTTAACACATATTTGTCACAATCGGCTTCTGCTAGGTTTACGCAAGGTATTCGTCAATCTGGGGCGGGGTTCTTTCTCGAGTTGCTTGTCGAATACGCCGACTGCGACTCGTCAGTACCTCACGACAGGAACCACGGCCTGCTAAGACTTGCCCGGGTCAAGAAGTCGAGTCCTTTGCCACACACTACCGCAATTGAGCCGAACTACCGACTTTAATTTCCTCACGTCTGTCATCAATACGCTTCGATGTTGCTTCAAGAGACGGCGGTTTTGCGACTATGCGCACAGCGTAATTCAGCGCCATCGCATCTGATTGTCAGCTGTATTGGGAAGCCAAGTTGAGGCTCGGGGACTCTAGGCTGTCCTTACGGCCGCGTCCTTGAATTTGATTAAAGCAAAGCAATTCCGATACAGCTTTAGCGAGCGTTTCGAGGACTGTTATATAACGCTGGGAAGCCCGTACCACCCCCGCAAGTAAAAAGCGTTATAAACGGAAAAGTTTCCCTATTATTAGCGCGGTGAAAAAGCTATACGTTACCGTGTTACGGGCTATAATAAAAACGGTCCCCTTTTACTAAATAAATATGTCTTATAACCGCTGGATTAGTACTTAGGTCGGTAACGACTAGGGAATCCCCGGTATTATATGTTTTTGCCTTTTTTTTTTCCTTTTTGTTCGTTTAGGCGCCGGCGGCTAGTGTTTTAGTTTAGCATATTTTTTTCTCGCTATAAAGTTTTTTTAATATTCGCAATTTTTTTAATATTTAATATATAAATATAATATTATTATTTAAACGTATTATATATAATTTAATAAAGCTTTTAAGCGAAATAAAATATTTTTTAAATACGCTAATCTCGTAGCTAACCGTAGCTATTAAAGTTCGTTACGCTTTAAAATTTAAAAATTAACTATTTTAAATCGGATATTTAAATTATCGCTATTAACCTAACTTTATTCGAGTTTATATAATATTAATTTAAATTACTAATATATTATATTAAATTATAATATATTTTGCTGGCCCGCTTTTAATATAATATTACGTATCGTATAAAAACTTTAATTTAAATATAATATTTATGCTAAAAAAAAAGCTTAGTAATATATTAGCCGTATAAGTGTTTATACGTAAGATTTTATATTATTCGTTTTCGTAAATTTTTTAATATTAAGCACGACGAAAAACCTTATATTGGTCGGTATATATAATCGCATAGATTTATGCCATTAAAACCGAGCTTATTGCGGTTAAACAGTTTTTTAACGAAATATACAAAGCAATAAACTAATTGCCCGCTAACGACGATAACGTATACGTGTTTAAAAAAATCGGCAAATATAATATTATTATTGCTGCTTTATTATATAAATAATATAAGCTTATTAATGTTATTATTATTACTCGCGATATAATACGTAACTTTTTTAATTTACGTTTCGTTTTAATAATTAATATCGGCGGTGGTATATTAAATCGAAAATACGATATTCGTTTAAGCGATATTATTATAAGCTTACCCGGTTCCGGAATCGGGGGCGTGTTTTAATATAATTTCGGTAAAATAATTTAAAACGAAAGCTTTAAAATAATTAAATATTTTAATTAGTCGCCGTAACGTTTTTTAAGGGCGATACCTTTTTTAAGGCTAATTACGAAAGCGACGGCAACGGTATCGATACGAAAATCGCTAATATTTTTAAAATAAAGCCACGTTTACGCGCGAAATACGGGAAACCCGAATTAAATATAAATATATATTGCAGATATGCATAAATGTTAATACGGCATCTTTAAATACATAAAAAACGCTATTTAATGCAGGTTATTGCATTATTATAACTACGATATTCGTTGAGATATCATTAAGTTACCTTGGATAATAACGTGGATGGCAGCCATCGTTATAGCTACCTGTCACGATCCCGAATACTTGGCTTAGTGGGAGCTGCTACCATGGGGCCAGCAGTGTGTGTTAATACTAAGGTGGTAATCTCAACGTTAAAGGTTTGAGATCCACACCTTAATAACTATCTGCTTATCGCATTAATTTATCTTTATCGGTGCCGGGACCGGACTAACCATCAGCCGGGACCGGGCACATTTATCGTCAAAGCCACTGCCATAACATTTCCCCCCTTTTAAATCCGGGCTATAAAAATAACTATTTATTTTATATCCTTTTGTTTATTTCTTATTCTAAACATTTAAAACATAAAAGTTATTAATAATCGTAATTAAAATAATTATCTTCCTCGTTAATAACGTTAATTACTAATCCCATTTATTTTATCTTTTCTTTTAGCAATGCTTCTTTATTTTTATTTTTATTTTTATCCTTTTATAAGGCCATAGCCAGCTAAACGGTATTCGACGGGCAGCGACTAAACATATACTCGTTAAAGCCATATTTACTGTATCTACCTTCGTTATTTTATTATTTACGTTATATTTAGGTAACTTTTAACTAATCGATCATAGCAAACTCGATAAATATAATATCCATAGCGTCGGGGTTAATCGATCGGTAGCCAAAAACAGGTGCCTTTTAAAAATAATAATAATTATTAGCTAACGGAATAAATGTACTATTATTAATTTTATAAACTAACAAAACGAAATTATCGTAAGTTATAAGCAAAGATCCGAACTAAACCTTATAATCCTCGAGCTTTGATTATAGCTTATTATTAAAAATATAACGCAGGGCTGCGATACGGACTTTATCGTTAAGCGTAGCGTAACCGGATTTTCCGGCGAAGGTCTCTTATTTATTAAAGAACAAATATAAATTAAATTTACCTTATTTAAAATCACAGAGTTAAATCGATGTTTTACGAGTTTTTAAAAAGTTTTTATTAATACGCTATAAAGTTTTTTTTATAACGTTATAGTTTTAGTTATTAAATAATTTTATATAACGAACATAAAGTATTATAACCTTTTACAAGCGGACGTCGAAACGAAAAAACTAATATCGGAATTACAATTATTCGTTATTAAAAGCGCCGTTTACTTTATCGATTATTATTTTGCTATTTATTTCGAAAAGCCAAAAATCGAAATTACCGGTATTACCGCTAAATTTAGGGAGGTCGGAAAAAAAAAGCTTTTTACGGTATTTAAATCGGTTAGCGACTATATTAAATTAAACTTTAAACGTTATAATACGCTAAATAAATTAACCGTATAGCTTTTTATAAAATACGTTAAAAAGGTATTAAACCTTTTAAAAATTAAATATCGCGGCGGAGGTTCGACGAGCTCGCGATATATTTTGTTATTATTATTAAAATACCGAGCTTTAAGGTTAAAAAACCTAATTATATTAAAAAAAAATTTATAAACAAGCAATAACGCGGGGTTTTAGCAACTAGCTACCTAAATAAGCGCGTTACCCGGTAAAAGTTTAGATATATATAAAACGCGGGGTACTCGTAAATAACGCGACGAGCTACGCGTATAATTACCTTACTTTACAATTTAATGCCTAAATTAGCGATAAGGTCCCTTAGTTAACGGCAGGCAAATACGCTTAAATTAAAATAATAACGGTCCGGCGATAATTTTATAAATAACAAATAAAGATTATATTTACGGTAAACTTAAGCTTCGCGCCGTATATTACTATATATAAAATTTATTATAATAAATAACTTTAAATAATAATATAGCTTTATATTATTAATGGACTTATATTAGCTAAAAAGTATTTTATATTATTAATGGATTTATATTAACGATAATAACTTATATTGCCAAAAAATTTATATTGTTATTTTTTTAGTGTTAACCTTAATATTATATTACGATCCCGAATATTTGGCTTAGTGGGAGCTGTTATTATAAGGCCAGTAGTGTATATTAATACTAAGGTGGTGATTTTAACGTTAAAGGTTTGAGATTTATACCTTAGTAGCTATTTGCTTATCGCACTAGTTTATCTTTATCGGTGCCGGGACCGGACTAACTATTAGCCGGGACCGGGCACATCCATCGTTAAGGCCACTGCCATGACACTATTTAAAACGCCGGTAAAACCTACCCTGCACCGCTTTCGTGGCTGCAAGGTCCCAAAAATAGCCGTGCACCGGTTTTTAATTAATGCGTACACCGGTACGTAAGCGTGGGACCAGCGGTCCAGGTAGGCTGGCCCGTGCCCCATATCATCGAACCTTATAAAATATCACCGTTTTTCCACTAATTTTATCCTTTTCGATAATTATAAATTAACCACATTAATAATCTAAAATATTATTAATCCGTTAAATTAATAATATTATTCCAAAATGCTTTACCTACTTAAATTTTAAATATATAAAAAGGTTAATTTCCTATATTTAAATTTCCTTCGAATATCTTTAAGCTTACAATACACACTCATTCGAATACCTACCTTCGGTGCTATTTTACACTTTATAACTTCGAACTTAACGCTTCCTTGCCTTAATACATGGTTTATGCCTAGTATTTTAACAATATATTTTTTCCCTCGGTTTATAAATATATTAAAAATAAAAACTAAAAATGCGCGGTTATATATAACGCTACGTATTTAATTAAAAAGCCTAAACGATCCGACGAAAAAAATGATCCTAAAATTTATTATAAAATTATTGTTTTAGCGAATTAATTTATAAAAAATGCGAATTTGCGCGATAAGCTTTTTGCCGAAAATAATGTTTTATATTTCAAAATAAAAGCTGCTAGGCTTATAAATTATTTTTTATATTTTATCGTCCGTAATATTTATAATTATTTAAATACGCATAAAAATAAAAATTTAGCAAAATCATACGGCGATAACCTGTAACGACTATACTAAGGATAAACCGAAATATAAAAAAGTGCTGGGGTTTATATTATCAAATACGTAAAGCGTAGGAGATATATTAAACAAAAAATAACTATAAAACTAATTCACAAATATAGTCGTTAAGGCGTATTAAATACTTTACCTATAAGTAAGATAAATACTTAGATTAATCACTAAGGTAATAATTATCTATATAATATAGGAAATCCGTTTTTAATATATCTATTTATCCCTTTATTGATATTAGTGTTAAATTACGATAACAAATAATAATCTTATATTAAATCATTATTCCTAACCGTAATTTATCCCTGGATTATTTTTTAAAAGCGTAATTTATTCTACGGCTTACGCGCTAAAACCGTAATTTTATTAGCTAGGTATCACCGGTTATTAAATCTGCCTTATTCTTAGGCTTTTACTTTTTTAATAACAACCCTATAACGTGCCTCCTATTTTAATTTACGCGCTAATATATATTTGTTTTCCTACAAAAATATATATTCGTAATATTAGCTCCTTTTTCATATTTTTTATCCTCGAAAAATCGGTTAATCGTATAAATAGGCCGTAAATGCTTATTCCTTATAATGCGTAGCTTTATCTTTTTTTTTGTTAATAATATATGCTTATTATATTAGGTCGTATCGACAAATCAAAGTCTAAATTTAAAAAAAATCGAAAAAAGTTTTTAAACGCAAAATTGTTTTTGCTCGTATTAAAAAATACGGTTTTCCTGCCGATATACCGTATTTATATTGCTTTAAATATAAAAGGCGGTATATAATAACGGAGAATTCGACCCGTTATAACAAATATATTAATCGTAGCCGTTTTTATAAAAGCCTTTTAGTCGGTTCGTTTTTTACTCGTATAATATAAAAAAAAAAGCGGCTCGCGAAAAAAAAAATTAATAAATTTTTTTTTTTAAAAATTAGCGGATAACTAAGCGGATTGCGAAAAAAACAAATAAAACTATATCGAAGCTTTTTTGTTTTCGCTAATAACGGAAATTCGCCAAAATTAAAAAAAATAATTTATTCCGTCGCGGTATATAATAATTAAACGAAAATAATATTCGCGATCGCGTAGCGATTAATAAAAAATAGTTTGTCCCGGATAATAAAATGGCAGCGATATCCGCAGCTATTAGTATTTTTAACGTAATAAATTTTAATATTATAGGCTAAGATTTTTTCGGGCTCGAAAATAATCTTAAAATTTTTAATTTTTTGGCCGGTATTAAAAGTATTATTAAAAAGCGACGCAATTTTTAATATATTTCCTAAATTTTTATATATTATTTTTAAATAGGTAATTTTTTTATTTTACGAAAAATTAGTATCCTCGTCCGACTTTTATATAATCGATAATTTTTTTAACGTTATATTTTAGCTAATTTTTTTTTATTTTTAGCGTTTGGTCGATAATCGCGTTTTCGGGTGCTAATTCGAGTAAAAAATATAAAACGTTAGGTATTTTTTTTTATAGTTTTAGGTAGCTATAAACGGTAATTAATTTTTAAAATTTGCTTATCGACTTTAAATAATCCGAGTTTTTTAAAATCTAATTTATCGTTTAATCGTTTTATTTTAATATTTTTGCGTAATAAATAAACTTTGTCTTTTTTCGTAATAGTTGGTTTTTTAACCTTTTTTTATCGGCGTATTTTTTCGTACGTGTTTAAAAAGCAATAAAGTTTTTTAAAGGTTTTTTTAAAGTTTTTTTAAGTTATTAATATACTAAATAGCGTATTCCGTTAGTTTTTTCCTTATAATAAATTCCTTAGTTATATCCGGTTCGTAGCCGTAATTAGCGTAAAATAATAATATCTTTATAGGTTTTTATACGGTATTATTATAAGCGAACTACGTTATAAATAATAATATAACTTAATTATCTTAATCGTAGTTAATATAATAGCGTAAATATTCCTTAAATATTTAATTAACTCGTTTTATTTATCCGTTTATTTATAAATAATAAGCTATCGAAAATTTATAGTTTATTCCTAGCTATATTATAAGTAATTTCCAAAATTTTAATATAAATAGCTTATTTTTATCTAAAATAATTTTATTTAATAAGCCGTACTAATATATTATAATTCGTAAAAACGTATAAGCTAATTTTTTTATATTATTTGCTTTTTTATAAAATAAAAAATATACGTATTTCGTAAATCGTTCGGTAAATACCAAAATATTATCGTAAAAGGTTTTAGTTAAGGGTTTTTTCGATAATAATAGCTTTATAATAAAATCTAAAGCGATAAATTTTTATATTTTATCTAAAAATAGTATTGGCTATAATTTTTTATAAAGCTTATATCGTATTGATTTTGCTTTATTATATAAATCGCATTATTTAATAATTTCGCTAACGTAATAGCGTAGCTTTAGGTAGTCGAAATATTGATATATCCGTTTAGTAGTCTTAAATACTCCCTAATATCCGCTGGTTAATATAAAATATATTTCTCGGATAAGCTCGTTTTTAATTTATTTTAAAATTATAATTTTTTTTAGTATATTGGTAATATACCGTTTTTATTTATAATTTTGCTCGATTAATTATCGTAGTTAGTTATTTTGCTAATAGCGTAAAAATTTATAATAGGTATTAGGTTTCCTTTTTAATTATTAGCAAAAATAGCGTATATTTTTTTAGGTGTTTTTTAATAATAGTTTAGTTTCCGGCTAAAAGCGTTTATTTTGCTATTTTTTAATTTTTTGCGGTAAATAATTTTAAAATTATAATTTGCTAAAAATTTTGCCTATTATATTTATCGTTTATTAAATTTTTTATTTATCGTAAACGATACGAAATTTTTATAATCGGTATAAATTTTAATTTAATAATTAGTTCCGCTTAGGTAATATTTTTATTTTTGGAATATTTCGATAATTACGAAAAGTTTTTTATCGTAAATTTAGTAATTAAATTGTTTTTTAGTAAATTTTTTAGAATAAAATATTACGGGGTATAGCTTATTATTATCGTTTTGTTAGTTAAGCTATCCGTTTATAGCGTAATTTAAAGCGTCGGTTTTAATTTCGAATTTTTTTTCGGGATTAGCTATTTTTATAATTAGCTAGTTTATAATTTGTTTTTTAATCGTATCGAAGGCTTTTTATTTTTTGTTAGTTTATTTAAATAGTATATTTTTTTTTGTTAAGTATATTAAGGGTATAGCGAGGCGCCCGAATTTTTTAATAAATATTCGGTAAAAGTTTGCGAATCCTAAAAAAGATTTAATTTTTATAACCGATTTCGGTACCCGCTATTTTTTGATTATTAAGATTTTGGAATTTTTTATTTTGACTTTTCCGGGGGATATTACGTATTTTACGAAGGTAATTTGTTTCCGGTAAAATTCGTTTTTTAGGGTTTATAAAAAGGTTTGCTTTTTATAGCTTCCGTAATATAGCAATAACGTGCTATTTATATTTATTAAGGTTTTTTAAATAAATAAATATATCGTCGAGGTATATTATTACGAATTTATCGAGGAATTTTCGTAAAACGGTGTTAATTATATTTTAAAAACTTGCTAGTGCGTTAGTTAATCCAAAAAATATAATTAAATATTCGAAATATTTATATTTCGTTTTAAAGGTTATTTTTTATTTTTTTCCTTTTTTAATTTTAATTAGGCCGTACGTATTAAATAAATTTAAGGTAATAAACTACTAAACTCCGTATAATTTATCTCGTGAATCTTTAATTAAAAATAAAAAGTATTTATTTTTAATCGTAATATCGTTAAGTTTACGGTAATCGATATAAAATCTTTATTTCGGTGTTCCGTTTTTATTTTTTTTTGGTACGAAAAATATAAGGTAGCCTGCTAGCGATATAAATTTTTTAATATATCTTTTTTCCGTTATTTATATAATATAAATCTTTAGTGCCTTTTCGTATTAAAGTCTTATTAAATATATTTTTATAAAATATAGTTTTTTTTAAAAAAAAATATTTTATAATTAAATCGTATATGCTTTAGTAATCCTGTTTTTAATATTTTATTAAATAAATCGCTAAATTTTTTATATTTTTCGGGAATTTTTTTTATAGTATTCGGCTTAATATATTTAGCTATAACGTATAATCCAAATATTTCGTAATTACGTAAAAATTAGTTTTTTTAATATTTATTAAAGGTTAACTCGCTTTTTAATATATTTTATTAAAATTGGCTTATATTTTAGCTTATTTTAAAATTATTTACCTATAACTAAGGTATCCTTAAAACTAAATCGTAGTCCGTAATATCCGTAATATCGCACGTAAGGTATTTAAGGTAATTTTAGATATAAATTTGAATATACGTAGTCTTTATATTTACTATTTTATTCTCGTATAAAATAGGCTTTTTATCGACGGTATTAAATACGTAAAGCGTTTTTCTTGCTTTTATAATATTTAGAATTTATTAACGATTTTTAGTAAAATAAAATTTCCTTAAGCTTTTATATTTATTAAAGCTTATATATCGTATCCGTTAATTCGTATTTATATCGTTAAATGGTTTATAATCGTGTTATCGCTCTCGGTAGCGTAAATAGATTTTATTTGGGACCGTTTTTGTTTTTTTAAAAATAGTCTAATTCGTTTCCCGAGTTTTTATTAATTTTTTTATTGGCGCGTTTTTTTCGGCGCGTATAAGTATTCGTTAGTTTTTTTAGGTTCGAGTCTCGTTTTTTCGTTATTCGTATAATATTATATCGTTATTGGCTTTTTTTACAATATCGTATTTAAAAATAAAGCTAGATTTTTTTACGTTAATTTTTATATTATTACGAATATACACCTTTATAGGAAAACAACATGTATTAGCGCTTAAGGAAGGGAAAAAGGCACACTGCGGGGCTGTCATCACTGGATAAAAACCCAGAGCACAAACCAAGTCTAACAGCTGTTGCCAGCTATTAACAGGATCATGATTTTGGCAATGATCTTAGGAATAGATCACTATTCTTAACTATAATCTAACAAAAGGGATTATCACCAATATAACGATCCAAGCAAATATTAGTAAAGGAATAAACGGATATATTAAAGACGGGTTTCCTATACTATATAAATAATTATTACCTTAGTAATCAATCTAAGCATTTATCTTACCCATAAATAAGGCATTTAATACGCCTTAACGACTACACTTATAAATCAGTTCTATAATTACTTTTTACTCAATATATCTCTTACGCTTTACGTATCTAATAATATAAACCCCAACACTTTTTTATACTTCGGTTTATCCTTAATATAATCGTTATATTTTGATCACTCTTATTCAGGTACGTTCACCGTTAGAGAAACACTAAGCAATATTCGGCAGGATATCTACCGTTAGCAAAAACAGCAGCAACAAGGGGCAGACTCCTTAGAACGATACCCCACTTTAAGCCATGAGCATCGACTCGGACAACGATGACTTCGAAGTCACCAAAGACCAATATAACTTAATCCTAAAAGAGATCCGACGCCTTAAAAAAGCCGAAAACAACAAATCCAAGCTTATCCAAAAGCTCCAAGAGTCCAACACCGCTATAAAAGGAGCAGCCAATATTATTACTACTCTAGTCACCAAACATAATAGACTAAAATTTAATACCCCAGCTATATACGATAATACCCCAGGAGGACTTAAAAGATATTTTGCGCAAATCCGCGCATATTATTCCTTTTATATATTTAGCTTTTAAAATAACCTTTAGCGAATTATATACGCCGCCTCCTTTTTAAAAAAACGTGCCTTTGCGTGGTTTAAACCCTATTTTTCTAAAGCAAATAAAAATAAATAACTTTTAAGCTAATATAAAGAAAAAACGAAACAAATTTTTAGATTTTACGCCGGATACAAATCCGCGCTTAAATTACTTTTCTAAGATTTTAACGAAAAAAAATAAGCCGAACGGGAACTTAAAACCCTTAAACAAAAGGCATCTGCTTTAGCATACACCACCGAGTTTAAAAAAATTATCGCCAGACTCGATTATATTAACGATATACGTATTATACTATATTATTAAAGGCTTAAAAAGGAAGTCAAAAACGAGATCAGCAAAATCCTCGATTTACCTACCGACTTTAGCAAATATACCGAATTAGTCGTGCGGATCGATAACCAATTATACGCACGATAAACCGAGAAAAAATATACGCCGAAATACTAACCTCGAGCTTTAGCAAACACCGGAAGACCCCGGTAGTACCGAAATAACGGACGAAACAAAGACTAAAAAAACCAGACCTCTTACGGACACCATAGTAGACTAATAAACTTAGATGCCACTTAACGACGATTATAAAAAAATAAATTATTTGTCAAATATTATAATTGCGATCGAATAAAATATTACGCTAACGAATATCGCTAACCCAAAAAGGTATTTAAGCCTATGCCAAAAGGCAAAAAGTAGTTTAACGCTATATAACGAAAAAAAATACCTTATATATCGCTTTTTTGGACCGTATACTTTGACGATAGTTATTAAACGCATAAGTTTTGCAAAAACGATAATAAATAGTATCCCAAGGTATTACGAACCTTAGCCGCCACCAGGCTAGGACGGTCAATATAATTCGGACCGGAAAAATAACTCGCAAATAGCGACGACAATATTTTATCCGGGTCAAAAAACGAAGTATACCACTAAACCTAATAGGCTAAGAGTTAGACCTAGGAAGCTAAATCGATAAACGATACCAGCAGCGAGTTAAAAAAAAACAACCACCCTCGACAAAACGGGATTGCCGAGAAAAGCCTAATTTACGGGACCAGGGAAGCAAAAGCTATCGACAAAATATTTAACACCTTTACGACGAAAAAAATATTCGAAACTTTCTAAAATAGACAATTACGGGTCTATAACGAAGTTATACTTTTTGCCGCCGAGTTATAAGGTATAAAATAATAGCTAGCAAAAATCCTCTAAAAAATTACCGATACGGTATAAAAACGACGAACCCCAAAAGCTATTTTTGGAGATAACCCTCGATTTAATATTAAAAACTTTAAGCACTACGAGATCGAGTAGTACGGATATATCGATCTAAAATACGACGAATATCTCGAAACGAAACTTAAATACGGATTTTTTCCGCTACGTATAGGATATTTAGCTATTAAGAACCCTTATAAAATAGGAGAAATAAGCTAAGTAAAGGTTAGGCGCTGCGACGCAAAAGGCTTCGTAGTAATTATTACGTACCTTAACGACCTATCCCGATACTCGATAAAAAAAGATTAATCCTAGGTGGAATATATACACGACGAATATTTATATTACGCAACAAAAAAAGCCAAGGTATAGCGATTTATTAAAAAATATTAGGCCGTAGGACGAATTATTATCAAAAAAACTAATAAACTAACGCAAAACACTAGCGACCTGGTTAAGAGCATTAAAGATCGTATAACATTACCAAAATACGAATACGACGTTATACGAAGATTAACGATAAAAATCACTATAGATAAACAAGGGGATATAGAGATCAACGTAGGAGAATCCAACTCCACCTTTAAGTACGACACCATAAAAAAAGCCAGTGACGACATAGTATTATATAAACGACGAAAAAACGAGACTCGAACCTAAAAAAACTAACGAGTACTTATACGCGCCGAAAAAAAACGCGCTAATAAAAAAATTAACAAAAACTCGGGAAACGAGTTGGACTATTTTTAAAAAAATAGGAGCGGTCCCAAACGAAGTCTATCTGCGTTACCGGGAGCGACAGCACGATTACGAACTACCTAACGATATAAGTACGAATCAACGGATACGACACATAAGCCCTAATAGATATAGGAGCTTAAAGAAATTTTATTTTACTATAAATCGTTAATAAGCTCCAAATACTATAAAAGCAAAAAAAAACGCCTTACGCATTTAACACCGTCGATAAAAAGTTTATTTTATACGAAAATAAAATAGTAAATATAGAGATTGCGTATATTTAGATTTATATCCAGGATTATTTTAAATACCTTACGTGCGATATTACGGATATTACGGACTACGATTTAATCCTAGGGATACCCTGGTTGCGGGTAAGCAATCCCAAAGTAAGCTGGAATATAGGCCAATTTTAGTAGGATATACTAGGAAGCGAGTTAACTTTTAACGGGTATTAGAAAAATTAACCTTTACGTAATTACGAGATACTTAAATTATACGTTATAGCCAAATATATTAAGCCGAATATTATAAAAAAAATCCCCGAAAAATACAAGGAGTTTAGCGACCTATTTAATAAAGTACTAAAAACAAGATTACCAAAGCATATACGATTTAACTATAAAATACTTCTTTAGGAAGGAAAAAAACCACATTTTATGCCGATATACCTAGTAAAACCTTAGCACAAAAAGGTATTAAAAACTTATATTATAAAAATAATAAGAAAAAAATAAATTAAAGAATTTATATCGCCAACAGGCTACCTTATATTTTTTATACCGAAAAAAAATAAAGACGGAACGCCAAAATAGAAACCTTATATCGACTACCGCAAATTTAACGATATTACGATCAAAAACAAATACCCTTTGCCTTTAATCAAAGATTTACGAGACAAATTACACGGAGCTCAATGGTTTACTACCCTAAATTTGCCTAATACGTACGGCCTAATTAAAATCAAAAAAAGAAAAAAATAAAAAACAGCTTTTAAAACGAAATACGGATATTTCGAATACTTAATTATATTTTTTAGATTAATTAACGCATTAATAAGCTTTTAAAATATAATCAATATAGTTTTACGAAAGTTCCTCGACAAATTCGTAATAGTATACCTCGACGATATATTTATTTATTTTAAAGGCCTCGAAAAATATAAATAGCACGTTACCGCTATATTACAAAAGCTATAAAAAGCAAACCTTTTTATAAACCCTAAAAAAAGCGAATTCCACCGGAAATAAATTACCTTCGTAAAATACGTTATATCCCCCGGAAAAATTAAAATAAAAAATTCCAAAATCTTAATAATTAAAAATTAGCCTACCCCGAAATCGGTTATAAAAATCAGATCTTTTTTAGGACTCGTAAACTTTTACCGTATATTTATCGGAGGACTCGGGAATATTAATATACCCTTAACAAACCTAATAAAAAAGGATATATTATTTAAATAAACCAACGAAATACAGGAAGCCTTCGACTAAATCAAAAAACGAATCATAAACGAGCCAGTTATAAAAATAGCCGATATAAAAAAAGAATTCGAAATTAAAACCGACGCCTCGGATTACGCCATAAGCGGATAACTTAGCTAACGAAACGACGACGGAAAGCTATACCCGATAGCATTCTATTCCAAAAAATTTATTAAAGAATAACTTAATTATTAAATCTACGATAAAAAGCTTTTCGCAATTATCGAAACATTCCGAAAATAAAAATATTACTTAAACGGAACTAATTACCAAATTAAAATCTATACCGACTATAAAAATTTCGTATCGTTTACGATAAGCAAAAAATTTAATAAACGACAAATACGATAGGCAAAATTCTTAGCAAACTTTAATTTTAAAATTATTTACCGCAAAAAATTAAAAAATAGCAAAACAAACGCTCTTAGCCGAAAACCAGACCACTATTAAAAAGCACCCAAAAAAATATATATTATCCTCGCTAGTAACCAAGAAAAACACCTAATACCAACTATAAATTTATACGCGGTATACAAAATAACCACGGATTTATAAACAAAACAAATAGCAAAATACCTAAACCCTGACGACAACCTAGCAGGAAAGTTCAGACCCTACCAGCAGTATTATAACGGTAAAATACGAATTAAAGATCTATTACTCTACGACCTTATTAAAAGCTACTACGAACCACCCACTAATAGCCACTAAAAAATATTTAAAACAACTAAACGGATATAATAACACTTTAATTGCCTATAGTTACGCAAGCACGTCAGCAAATATATCAAAAATTGCGACTTATACAACAAAGCAAAATCAGCACGATATAAGCCTTATAAAAAATTATAGCTAATACCACCTTTAAATAAAATATAAAAATTTATCGCTTTAAATTTTATTATAAAGCTACCATTATCGAAGGAACCCTTAATTAGGACCTTTTACGATAACATATTGGTATTTATAAAACGATTTACGAAATACGCTTACTTCTTATTTTATAAAAAAGCAAATAACGCAAAAAAACTTGCCTATACGTTCTTAAAAACTATAGCCAGCCAGCACGGTATCCTAAATAAAATTATTTTAAATAAAAACAAGCTATTTACATCAAAATTCTAGAAGTTACTTATAGCGTAGCTAAGAGTAGACCATAAGCTTTCGATAGCTTATTATCCATAAACAAACGGACAAACAAAACGAGCCAACCAAATATTCGAAAAATACCTACGCTATTATATCAACCACGATCAAAACAATTAGGTCATATTGTTACCTATAGCGCAGTTTGCCTATAATAATATTATACGAGAACCCATAAAAATATCACCGTTTTACGCCAATTACGGCTACGAACCAGATATAACTAAAAAATTTATCGCAGGAAAAAAACTAGCGGAATACGCTATCTAATATATCGATAACTTAAAAAAACTCTAAAAAAACCTTTAAAAAAACTTTATTACCCTTTAAGCACGCATAAAAAAGCACGCCGACAAAAAAAAGGTTAAAAAATTAACCTTTACAAAAGGAAACAAGGTTTACTTATTACGCAAAAATATTAAAACAAAACGACTAAACGACAAATTAGATTTTAAAAAACTCGGATTATTTAAAATTAACAAATAAATTTCAAAAGTCAATTACCGCTTACAGCTACCCAAAATTATAGGGAGAAAATACCTAACGTTCTATATTTTTTTACTCGAACCCGTACCCAAAAACGCGATTATCGATCAGACGCTTAAAATCGAAAAAAATTAGCCAAAATATAACGTTAAAAAAATCATCGATTATAAAAAAATCGGACAAAAATACCAATTCCTCGTAAAATAGGAAAGTTACCTACCTAAAAATAATACCTAAAAACCTAAAAAATATATTAAAAACTATACCGCTTTTGAATAATACCTCCAATCTTAACAAAAAAACCAAGGTTTATAAAGTCACTTCCGAAACCAAAAAAAAACTAGTTTATTTCGTTCGGGACACCTATCGACTATAAATTATCCACTACGAAATGCTCGTGACTCTCTAAAATAGGAAAAATGTTATCTTTTTGGTTTAAAACAGAAAAAACACCATTTTCTTTATTTAATTTTAATATACTACGTTATATTTTTATTATAGTTTTTTTTTTTACCCGTTTACGGATTTTCCGGATACGATCTAAACGACTAAAAGCAAAAGATAGCTAAAATTAAATTTTAGTTATTTATTAATAAAGCGATATTAAATCTTCGCTCGCTTTACTTTCCTCCGCATCTAATTTACGCTATTAAGCCAAAAGCTTTTCTAAAAAAAAAGCCACTAAAACACTATTATAGGATTAATTCCTGCGAACGCATTCTAAATAACGCGACGACTTTTCCACTATTTTATATTTTTTCGAACGCTTAAAATAAAATAAATAAAATATATCGGCAATAAAACCATACGAAACGATACTAAATAATAAAAAATCGCGCTTACGAGTTTTTTTTGATTTCGATTTTTTAATTCGACCTAATATAATAAGTATATATCACAAATAAAATATAAGGAAAAAGGAAAAATCCCAAAACCACGGGAAATGGGACCGACGACCTATTTATGCGACTTAAAGTTTTTCGAGGATAAAAAATATAAAAAAAGAAGCTGATATTACGAATATATACTTTTGTAAAAAAATAATATATATTGGCGCTTAAAGAAAGGAAAAAGGCATATTACGGGGCTGTTATTACTAAATAAAAACCTAAAGCACAAACTAAATTTAATAGCTATTGCCAGCTATTGATAAGATCATAATTTTGGCAATAATTTTAGGAATAGATCACTATTTTTAATTATAATCCAATAAAAGGGATTATTACTAATATAACGATCTAAGCAAATATTAGTAAGGGAATAAACGGATATATTAAAGACGGGTTTCTTATACTATATAAACAGTCATTACCTCAATAATTAATCTAAGCATTTATCTTACCTATAAATGAGGTATTTAATACGCCTTGACGATTATATTTGTAAATTAGTTCTATAATTACTTTTTGCTTAGTATATCTCCTACGCTTTACGTATCTAATAACATAAACCCCAGCACTTCTTTATACTTCGGTTTATCCTTAGTATAGTCGTTATATATATCTTTTTATTTATTTATAGTGATTTTTATCGTTAGTTTTCGTATAACGTCGTATTTGTATTTTAGTAATATTATACGATTTTTAGTATTTTTAACCAAGTCGCTAGTGTTTTACGTTAGTTTGCTAGTTTTTTTAATAATAATTCGCCCCGCGGCCTAATATTTTTTGATAAGTCGCTATATTTTGGTTTTATTTGTTGCGTGATGTAAATATTTATCGTATATATATTTTATTTAAAATTGGTTTTTTCCCGTCGAATATCGGGATAAGTTATTAAAATATATAATAATTATTATAAAGCCTTTCGCGTCGTAACGCCTAATTTTTACCTAGCTTATTTTTTTTATTTTATAAAAGTTTTTAATAGCTAAATATTTTATACGTAGCGGAAAAAATCCGTATTTAAGTTTCGTTTCGAAATGTTTATCGCAATTTAGATTGATATATCCGTATTATTCGATTTCGTAGTGTTTAAAGTTTTTAATATTAAATCGAGGGTTATTTTTAAAAATAGTTTTTGGGGTTCGCCGTTTTTATGCCGTATCGGTAATTTTTTAAAAGATTTTTACTAGCTATTATTTTATACCCTATAACTCGGCGGTAAAAAATATAATTTTATTATAAATACGTAGTTATTTATTTTGGAAGGTCTCGAATATTTTTTCCGTTATAAAAATATTAAATATTTTATCGATAACTTTTGTTTTTTTAGTTCCGTAGGTTAAGTTTTTTTCGGCAATTTTATTTTATCGAGGGTGGTTGTTTTTTTTTAACTCGCTACTAGTGTTATTTATTGATTTAGCTTTTTGGGCCTGACTTTTAGCTTATTAAGTTTAGTGGTATATTTCGTTTTTTGACCCGGATAAAGTATTGTCGTCGCTGTCTGCGAGTTATTTTTCCGGTCCGAAATATATTAACCGTTTTAGCCTAATAGCGGTTAAGGTTCGTAATGCCTTAGGATATTATTTATTATCGTTTTTGCAAAATTTATGCGTTTAATAATTATTGTTAAAATATACGGTTTAAAAAAGCGATATATAGGGTATTTTTTTTCGTTATATAGCGTTAAATTGCTTTTTGCTTTTTAGCATAAGCTTAAATATTTTTTTAGGTTAGCGATATTCGTTAGCGTAATATTTTATTCGATCGTAGTTATAATATTTAATAAATAACTTATTTTTTTGTAATCGTCGTTAAATAATATTTAGGTTTATTAGTCTATTATAATATCCGTAAAAAGTCTAGTTTTTTTAGTTTTTATTTCGTCCGTTATTTTAGTATTACCGGGGTTTTCCGGTATTTGCTAAAATTCGAGGTTAGTATTTTAGCGTATATTTTTTTTCGGCTTATTATACGTATAATTAATTATTAATTCGTACGACTAATTCGGTATACCTATTAAAATCGGTAGGTAAATCGAGGATTTTGCTAATTTTGTTTTTAATTTTTTTTAAGCTTTTAATAATATAATATAATACGCGTATCGTCGGTATAATCGAGCCTAGCGACGATTTTTTTAAATTCGGTAGTATATATTAAAATAAACGTCTTTTATTTAAAGGTTTTAAATTCCCGTTCGGCTTGTTTTTTTTGTTAAAATCTTAGAAAAATGATTTAAGCGCGGATTTATATCCGGCGTAAAATCCAAAAATTTATCGTATTTTTTTTTATATTGGCTTAAAAACTATTTATTTTTATTGGCTTTAAAAAAATAAAATTTAAACTATATAAAAGCACGTCTTTTTTAAAAAAAAGGCGGCGTATATAATTCGCTAAAAGTTATTTTAAAAGCTAAATATATAAAAAAAATAATATACGCGGATTTACGCAAAATATCCCCTAAATCTTTTTAGGGTATTATCGTATATAACTAAAATATTAAACTTTAATTTATTATATTTAGTAATTAAAATAATAATAATATTGGCTGCTTTTTTTATAGCGTTATTAAATTTTTGGAGTTTTTAAATAAGCTTAGACTTATTATTCGTAGCTTTTTCGAATCGTCGGATTTTTTTAAAAATCGCGTAATATTAATTTTTAGTAATTTCGAAATCCTCGTTATCGGAGTCGATGCTTATTACCTAAATTAAAATATCGTTTTAAGGGATTTTTTTTTGTCGTTGCTATTTTTGCTAACGGTAAATATTTTGCCGAATATTATTTAGTATTTTTTTAACGGTAAACGTACCCAAATAAAAGTAATTAAAATATAACGATTATATTAAAAATAAACCGAAATATAAAAAAATGCTAAGGTTTATATTATTAAATACGTAAAGCGTAAGAAATATATTAAACAAAAAATAATTATAAAATTAATTTATAAATATAATCGTTAAAGCGTATTAAATATTTTATTTATAGGTAAAATAAATATTTAGATTAATTACTAAAATAATAATTATTTATATAATATAGGAAATCCGTTTTTAATATATTTTTTTATTTTTTTATTAATATTAGTGTTAGATTACGATAGCAAATAATAATTTTATACTAAATTATTATTTTTAACCGTGATTTATCCCTAGATTATTTTTTAAAAGCGTAATTTATTTTACGGCTTACGCGCTAAAACCGTGATTTTATTAACTAGGTATCACCGGTTGTTAAGTTTGCCTTGTTCCTGGGCCTTTACTTTTTTGATAATAGCCCCGTAGCGTGCCTTTTATCCTGACTTACGCGCCAATATATATTCGTTTTTTTGCAAAAGTATATGTTCGTAATACCGAAAATCTATATCCGGTTATTTATTTATACTAAATAACGGACCGATATCGTAGAAATCTAAACGGTAATTTACAATTTCCTTTTTTATTACCAAAGCCGAATTTAACGGCTTAAAGCAAGCTACCCGGGAAACAATTTAGCTAAAAAAATCTCCTCGAAAAAATCGGAATTAAATTAAATTCCGTTTTAATAAAAAAAATAATACCAAAACTATTAATTTAGCTTATAATCCGGAATATCACCAATAAACGAAACATACAGCAATTCGTTATTTCTACGTTCGCCAAAAAATAAAAAACAAAAATATCAAAATCGAATATATTTCGACAAACGATATTCCCGTAAACGGCTTAACAAAACCCCTTCCTCGAAATAAATTTAAACAGTTTATCGAGCTGCTTAATTTAACAGATACCGTTTAATAAAGGGAGTATTATAAATATATATAGATATTAATACAATATCGTTAAATATATAAAATCAGCTACCGAATACAGGTTATTATATATTTATAACTATAATATCCGCTGAGATATCGTTAAGTTACTACGGAAGGTTATTTTTAGATAATAACCCGGGCATTTTGCCGACAGCCCGGGTATTTTACCAATAACGCTAGCAGGGCCTACCCTATACCGCCCTGCAGCCGTGTATAACAGCTTAGTATATACATATACCAGGGATCCGGGGATCCTTCGATCCCCGAACTACTCTTTTACTAATTCCCGTACCACCGGTTCCCGGGTAACTTTATTTATTTAGTTTAGGGTAACTATACCCGTAAAATAAATATTAATAAAACAACACTATATTTTTATATTTAGATTTCTTTTTTTCTTTCCTTAAGCTTACAATACACACTTATTCGAACCATAACCTTCGGTGCTATTTTATATATGTTTTTTCGAATCCAACGCTTCCCTGTGCAGATATTATGGTTTATACCTAATTCTGATATTATATAATTTTGTTATTAAATTAATTTTTGTTATCGAGGATTTAATAAAAAGTTATATAAATAATATTAAATACGTTATTCCGATATTTAATTATAATAAATGTAAAAACGGTTAATATCGATCGACGCCTTCCGATTAAATATAATTTTAGATTTGAATCTTAAATTAAATAGTCGTTATTTTCGTATTATTATCGTTTTTTATATTTAGTGGCGATATAGCCAGTTTTTAGGTAAAGATAATAGATTTTTTAGCCGAATTCGTTAAAATTACTTTAATTGCAAATTTAATAATTATTATAATTACCTTCCCGGTAGCTATTTCGATTATTATTTTAGTAGCCGTTTTAATAATTATTTTAATAACCGTTTTAATTATCGTTACCGTATTAAAATTGTTATAAAACGTTTATTTAGTATTATTTTTGATTATTTTAAGGTTAATTTAGATTAAAACCGTATTAATTAGATTATATCGCGCCCGTACGGTAATATTAATTAGCGCAGGCTTTTGTATATAACTCGGTAATTTAAATTTTTAGCCTGGCTAAATCCGCGGCTAATTTTTCGTTGATAATCCGGATTCGATTAATTTTCGGAATAAGCGTAATTTTAAATACCGAAGTTTTATTATAATTAATACGATTACGCTCCGATTTTTAGGCATTTTTCCGATTTTTAGTTTAATTATTATACCTCGACGCCGAAATTTTTATTTCGACCTAATTACGAACGATTTATATAATTTTAATATAGCAGTGTAAATAAAGTTTTTTTAATAAATCGGATTAAATATATTATATAAAATTATAATTTATAATATATTGCCGTTTAATCGTTTTAATAATTTATAAGCTTAGTTTTTATCGGAAAGCTTTAAATTAGCTTTTTTAATTTTGTCGA
>JALYBT010000222.1:0-26446 GCA_023510015.1 Pestalotiopsis sp. LF_19_12 | reverse complement strand
CACGTGATCCCTTGCCACGTGATCTGCAGTGGTCCTGTTCCTTCTGTTCCGGTATGGTCCCTTGTCCTGTGCTTTCTTAAGCGCCAACATCTGTTGTCTTCTGGCAAGGGTGCATGTTCGTAACAAACGCTTTTTTAAGCTAAATTACCTAGGAATCGTCGTTTTTTTATCCGAAATTATTTTCCTCGGGATATTCGTCGAGGAATTCGGATAATCCGGATATCGGGGTAATATAGATTTTTTCGTTTAAATTCCCGTTTAGGAAGGCACCGATAATATCGATTTATTCGATTTTTTAGTCGTAATAGGCTGCTAGGTCAAAAAGCAGTCTTTAGGTAGTGGATTTTGTACCGGTAGCGAATATTTAAAAATAATCGATACCGTACCGCTATTCGAATTTACGTATAACTAAACGGGCTTTATATTTATTAATATTCCCGTTTTTATCGGTTTTCCGTTTAAATACTTATTTAACGGATAATAGGATTTTTCCGGATTTTTGGAGGTTATTTCGATCGATAGCCTAAAAAGTTTTTTTTCGAATTAGCTGCTATATTTTAGCGTAAATAATAGCTAGCTACTCCTTTTTTTCGGGGCTTTTTAAAGCTTGTTTTATCGTTTTCGGTTTTGTATATCCCGATTTTTTTAAAATAAAATAATACGAGATATCTGCAAAAATATTATCGTATTTTTGGTATTTTTCCCGTTCGGATTTAGGTATCTCGGGTAATCGGATCTCGATATTCGAATTTAGAATATTTAAAATACCGGTATTTCTAAGGTTCGGTCCGGGTAAATTAACCGGATTCGTGGTGCTAAACGGTGAATTTTCCTTTTAATTAGCGGTAAAAAGTAAATCCTTCGGGGTTTCGATAATACCGAATTTTTCCGTATCCGAATCTTAGATTTTTTCCCCTTTTTTCGAATTATTCGATATTCGAATATAAGGGGTCTGTATAATTCGAGATTTATACGGACGATCCGGTAGGTAAACGTAGTAAATTTTATTACCGTTATATTTTATAATAATATTATTTTCGGTAATATTACCGAATTTATCGGATATTATCCGATTTTTTTTTGGTTTATAAACCAAAATAGGTGTTCCGAGGGAAGGAATTTTCGATAAATCGGGTTTATTATCCCGATCCGGAAAAAAAAAGTCGAAAAACTCCTAGTACGGGGTAAATAACCCCGTAGATTTCGCCGTATAATTAATTAATAAAACGACGGCTTTAGAAATAAATTGTTAAAGGGTTTTCGGCAGACCGATATCGGTAAAAACCGTTCGGGTTTTTTCGATAAAAATCCGATTTGTCTTTTTTGCCACCCTATTTTGTTTAAAGGTATATAAAACGGAGGTTTCGTAAATTATTTTTTTTCGGTTAAATATTTTTATAATTTAACCGGGGAAAATTCCCTCCCGTTATTTATCCGTATTACGTTCGGATATTTGCCGAATTAGGTACGGTAGTATTCGATTTTGTTTTTAATAATATCGAATATATCCGATTTTTTTTTCGAAAATTCGATTTCTCGAAAGCTAGTTTTATCGTCCGTAAAACCGGTTATATATTTATAACCGGAAAAGCTGGTAGGTATAATATATACCGTATTTATACAAATCCGATATAAGGGTATAGATGCCCGATTTTTGTTAATACGGGACTAGATCCGGGTAAATTTTCCGGATAAACAAGATTTATAATTTAAATCCTGTTTTTTCAGCTTTCCTCCCGGGATACCGGAGGTTATTTTAGCTATTTTAGCTAAAATATCGTAGCTAAAATAGCTAAGCTTTTTATACCATTTTTTTTATAACCGTATAAAAATTCGAAGAATTCTATTACGAATATACACTTTTGCAAAAAAACGAATATATATTGGCGCGTAAGTCAGGATAAAAGGCACGCTGCGGGGCTGCCACCAAAAAAGTAAAGGCCTAGGAATAAGGTAGATTTAACAGCCGGTGACACTTAGCTAATAAGATTACGGTTTTAGCGCGTAAGCCGTAAAATAGATTACGCTTTTGGAAAGTGATCTAAAGATAAATTACGGTTAGGAATAGTGATTTAGTATAAAATTATTATTTATTATCGTAATTTAATATTAATATTAATAAAAGGATAAATAAATATATTAAAGACGGATTTTTTATATTATATAAATAGTTATTATTTTAGTAATTAATTTAAATATTTATTTTATTTATAGGTAAAGTATTTAATACGCTTTGACGATTATATTTATAAATTAGTTTTATAATTATTTTTTGTTTAATATATTTTTTACGTTTTACGTATTTAATAATATAAACTTTAGTATTTTTTTATATTTCGGTTTATCTTTAGTATAGTCGTTATATTTTTAATTATTTTTGTTTAGGTACGTTTACCGTTAAAAAATACTAAATAATATTTGGCAGAATGTTTACCGTCGGCAAAAACGACAATAATAAGGGAGGGGAGATCCCTTAACACAATATTTTAATTTAAGTTATAAGTATCGATTCCGATAGCGAGGACTTCGAGGTTACTAAGGATTAGTATTACGCGATCTTTAAAAAGATCCGACGATTCGAAAAAGCCACGAATAATAAGTCTAAGTTTATTTAAAAATTTTAGGAGTTTAATACCGTTATAAAAAGAGTAGCTAATATTATTATTATTTTAGTTATTAAATATAATGGATTAAAGTTTAATATTTTAGTTGTATACGATAGTACCTTAGGAGGATTTAGGGGATATTTCGCGTAAATCCGCGTATATTATTTTTTTTATATATTTAATTTTTAAAATAATTTTTAGCGAATTATGCACGCCGTTTTTTTTTAAAAAAAAACGTGTTTTCGTATAGTTTAAATTTTATTTTTTAAAGCTAGTAAAAATAGATAGCTTTTAAGCTAATATAAAAAAGAAATACGATAAATTTTTGGATTTTACGCCGGATACGAATCCGCGTTTAAATTATTTTTTTAAAATTTTAACGAAAAAAAATAAGCCGAACGGGAATTTAAGATTTTTAAATAAAAAACGTTTGTTTTAGTATATATTACCGAATTTAAAAGAATCGTCGCTAGGCTCGATTATACCGACGATATACGTATTATATTATATTACTAAAGGCTTAAAAAAAGTTAAAAACGAAATTAGCAAGATTTTCGATTTATTTACCGATTTTAGCAGGTATACCGAATTAGTCGTACGAATCGATAATTAATTATACGTACGACGAGCCGAAAAAAAATATACGCTAAAATATTAGCCTCGAGCTTTAATAAATACCGGAAAACCCCGGTAATATTAAAATAACGGACGAAATAAAAATTAGAAAAACTAAACTGTTTACGGATATTATAATAAATTAATAAATTTGGACGCTATTTAACGACGATTATAAAAAAATAAGTTATTTATTAAGTATTATAATTGCGATCGAATAAGATATTACGCTAACGAGTATCGTTAATTTAAAAAGGTATTTAAGCCTATATTAAAAGGTAAAAAGTAGTTTAACGCTACGTAATTAAAGGAAATGCCTTATATATTGTTTTTTTGGACCGTATATTTTAACGATAGTTGTTAAACGTATAAATTTTGCAAAAACGATAATAAATAGTATCTTAAAGAACCACGAACCTTAGCCGCTATTAGACTAAGACGGTTAATATATTTCGGACTAAAAAAATAATTCGCAAATAGCGACGATAATATTTTATCCGGGTTAAAAAATAAAGTATATTATTAAATTTAATAGGCTAAAAATTAGATTTAAAAAACTAAATTAGTAAACGATATTAGTAACGAGTTAAAAAAAATAATTATTTTCGATAAGATAAAATTGCCGAAAAAAGCCCGATTTACGGGACTAAGGAAGCAAAAGCTATCGATAAAATATTTAGCATTTTTACGACGAAAAAAATATTCGAAATTTTTTAAAATAGATAATTACGGGTTTATAATAAAATTATATTTTTTGCCGCCGAGTTATAGGGTATAAGATAATAATTAGCAAAAAATTTTTAAAAAATTACCGATACGGTATAGGAACGACGGACCCTAAAAGCTATTTTTGGAGATAACCCTCGATTTA
The DNA here is from genome assembly GCA_023510015.1 of Pestalotiopsis sp. LF_19_12. NCBI lineage: Eukaryota > Fungi > Ascomycota > Sordariomycetes > Amphisphaeriales > Sporocadaceae > Pestalotiopsis > Pestalotiopsis sp. LF_19_12. Next base: position 22,354 of record JALYBT010000222.1, on the reverse strand, counting down.
ATATTAAAAATTTTAAATATTACGAGATCGAATAGTACGGATATATCGATTTAAAATGCGACGAATATCTCGAAACGAAATTTAAATACGGATTTTTTCCGTTACGTATAGGATATTTAATTATTAGGAACCTTTATAAAATAGGAAAAATAAGCTAGGTAAAGGTTAGGCGCTGCGACGCGAAAGGTTTCGTAGTAATTATTACGTATTTTAACGATTTATCCCGATGTTTGACGGGAAAAGATTAATTTTGGATAAAATATATATACGACGAATATTTATATTATATAATAAAAAAAGCTAAGGTATAGCGATTTATTAAAGAATACTAAACCGTAAGACGAATTATTATTAAAAAAATTAGTAAATTAACGTAAAATATTAGCGATTTGGTTAAAAATATTAAGGATCGTATAGTATTATTAAGGTACGAGCACGACGCTATACGAAAACTAACGATAAAAGCCAATGACGATATAGTATTATACGAACGACGAAAAAATAAGATTCGAATTTAGAAAGATTAACGAGTATTTATACGCGCCGAAAAAGAACGCGCCAATAAAATTAATAAAAATTCGGGAAACGAGTTAGATTATTTTTAAAGAGATAGGAGCGGTTTTAAACGAAGTTTATTTACGCTACCGGGAGCGATAGCACGATTACGAATTATTTAACGATATAGGTGCGAATTAACGGATACGATATACGAGCCTTAATAAATATAGGAGTTTAAAAAATTTTTATTTCGCCGAAAATCGTTAATAAGCTTTAGATATTATAAAAGCAAAAAAAAACGTTTTACGTATTTAATACCGTCGATAAAAAGCTTATTTTATACGAGAATAAAATAATAAATATAAAAATTGCGTATATTTAGATTTATATTTAGGACTATTTTAAATATTTTACGTACGATATTACGGATATTACGGATTACGATTTAGTTTTAGGGATACCTTAGTTACGGGTAAATAATTTTAAAATAAATTGGAATATAGGCTAATTTTAGTAAAATATATTAAAAAGCGAGTTAATTTTTGACGGGTATTAGAAAAATTAATTTTTACGTAATTACGAAATATTTGGATTATACGTTATAGCTAAATATATTAAGCCGAATATTATAAAAAAAATTCCCGAAAAATATAAGGAATTTAGCGATTTATTTAGTAAAATATTAAAGATAAAATTACTAAAATATATACGATTTGATTATAAAATATTTTTTTAGGAAGGAAAAGAATTATATTTTATGCTAATATACCTAGTAAGATTTTAGCACGAAAAGGTATTAAAGATTTATATTATAGAGATAACGGAGAAAAAATAGATTAAAAAATCTATATCGCTAATAGGCTATTTTATATTTTTTATACCAAAAAAATAAAGACGGAATACCGAAATAGAGATTTTATATCGATTACCGTAAGCTTAACGATATTACGATTAAAAATAAATATTTTTTGCTTTTAATTAAAGATTTACGAGATAAATTATACGGAGTTTAGTAGTTTATTGTTTTAGATTTGTTTAATACGTACGGTTTAATTAAAATCAAAAAAAAATAAAATAAAAAATAGCCTTTAAAACGAAATACGGATATTTCGAATATTTGGTTATGTTTTTTAGATTAATTAACGTATTAGTAAGCTTTTAAAATATAATTAATACCGTTTTACGAGAGTTTTTCGATAAATTCGTAATAATATATTTCGACGATATATTTATTTATTTTAAGGATTTTAGCGAGTATAAATAGTACGTTATTGTTATATTACGGAAGTTATAAAAAGCAAACTTTTTTATAAACCTTAAAAAAAGCGAATTTTATTAAAAATAAGTTATTTTCGTAGGATACGTAATATCCCTTGGAAAAGTTAAAATAGAAGATTCCAAAATCTTAGTAGTTAAGGAATAGCAGGCACCGAAATCGGTTATAAAAGTCAAATTTTTTTTAGGATTCGCAAATTTTTACCGAATATTTATTAAAGGATTTAGGCGCTTTGTTATATTTTTAACGTATTTAACGAAGAAAAATATAATATTTAAATAAATTAACGAAAAATAAGAAGCTTTCGATACGATTAAAAAGCGAATTATAAATTAGCTAATTATAAAAATAGCTAACCCCGAAAAAAAATTCGAAATTAAAACCGACGTTTTAGATTATATTATAGGCGGATAGTTTAGCTAACGAAACGATAATAATAAGCTATATTTTATAGTATTTTATTTTAAAAAGTTTACTAAAAAATAATTTAATTACCAAATTTACGATAAAAATTTTTTTATAATTATCGAAATATTCCGAAAATAAAAATATTACTTAAACGGAACTAATTATTAAATTAAAATTTATACCGATTATAAAAATTTTGTATCGTTTACGATAAGCAAAGAATTTAATAAACGATAAATACGATAGGTAAAATTTTTAGCAGATTTTAATTTTAAGATTATTTACCGCAAAAGATCCGAAAATAGCAAAATAGACGCTTTTAGCCAAAGATTAAATTATTATTAAGAAATATTTAAAAAGATATACGCTATTTTTGCTAATAATTAAGAAGGAAACCTAATATTTATTATAAATTTTTACGCTATTAGCAAAATAACTAATTACGATAGTTGGTCGAACAAAATTATAAATAAAAACGGTATATTACCGATATATTAAGGGAAAATTATAATCCTAAAATAAATCAAAGACGAACTTATCCGAGAAATATATTTTATACTAATTAATAGATATTAAGGAGTATTTAAGATTATTAAACGGATATAATAATATTTCGATTGCCTAAAACTACGTTATTATATTAGCGAAATTATTAAATAATACGATTTATATAATAAAGCGAAATTAGCACGATATAAACTTTATAAAAAATTATAGCTAATATTATTTTTAGATAAAATATAAAAATTTATCGTTTTAGATTTTATTATAAAATTATTATTATCGAAGGAATTTTTGATTAAGACTTTTTACGATAATATTTTGGTATTTACCGAACGATTTACGAAATACGTATATTTTTTGCTTTATAAAAAAGCAAATAATATAAAAAAATTAACCTATACGTTTTTACGAATTATAATATACCAATACGGCCTATTAAATAAAATTATTTTAGATAAAAATAAGTTATTTATATTAAAATTTTGGAAGTTATTTATAGTATAGCTAGGAGTAGATTATAAGCTTTCGATAGCTTATTACCTATAAATAAACGGATAAATAAAACGAGCCAACCAAGTATTTAAAGAGTATTTACGCTATTATATCAACTACGATCAAGACAATTGGGTCATATTATTACTTATAACACAGTTCGCCTATAATAATATTGTACGAGAACCCATAGGAGTATTACTATTCTACGCCTTAACGACTATATTTATGAATCAGTTCTATAGTTACTCTTTATTTAGCATATCTCCTACGCTTTACGTATTTGATAATATAAACCCTAGCACTTTTTTATACTTCGGTTTATCCTTAGTATAGTCGTTACAAATTCGAAATAATTCGAACTTCGTCGATATCGGACGATTCGGGTTCCGGGTAAACCGGTACGGCTTTTTCTCCTAAAACCCGTGCTTTTTCCACTATTTTTAATAAATTAATGGCAAATATAGCTATATTAGGTTCTTTAGTTCGGTAAAAATAAAGGAAAAAACCTCGTTTTTCCTAATTTAAAACGGCAAAAGGCCGTTTTTTCGAATTTAGTAATTTATTCCCGTTTATAATACCGCCTTTTCGGTAATAAAGCTAGCTTAATATAATATTTAAGGGAAATTTTAGGATTTATAACACGTTATTTAACGTAATATATCGGATATCTCCGTAAATAGCGAACGGAAGGGTAATTTTTCCGATTTTTTTCGGAAAAATTTTCCTACTACCGGTAATAATCGGTAAAAAATCCGGCTTTTCGATTAAATCGTAAAAATTCGACTTTTTATTCGAAATATACCTTAAAAAGCCGGTATCGTACAACCACCAGTTTTAAAAAACTATAGTTAATTTTTTATAAAATTAGGAAAAGTTAAAAAATAATTTTTTATCGGCGTTTCCGGGTAAATTTTTCCGATCGTTATTTCGTAAAAAATCTTTAGATTTATTAAACCCGTTGCCGTTGCCTTTAAATCTTTTGCTTTAAGGCTTAGATTTATTCGAATTTTTATTCGAATTATTTTATTTCCTTTTTCCGTTACCGTTTCCTCGGTTATTATCGAACCGGGAATTATTTTGGGAGTTATTTTTCCCAAATTTACCGTTACCTTTACCGTTACCGTTATAATAAAAATTTCCTATTACGGTATCCGGGTTTTTACGGCTTTCGTCGAGAATATCCGTAACTAGGGCATTTAAAATAAGCTAGTTAATAGATAAACGTAATGCTAAACGTTGCCGGTCGGCCTAAACCGGGTAAAAATCTTGTAAGGTAGCTACGAATATCGTTTTTTGATCGATATCGTCGATTTTTGCTTTAACGGAGGCTAATTTCGATAAATAGCCTTTAAAATTCGAGATAAACTCGTAAAACGAGTGGAATTTTTCTATTTTTATACCGTAAAATTTAAAGTATAATTATTGCCGTAATACGGGACCGGTTTTTTGGTAGGAAGCTTAGAGGATAAAGAGTATTTTATCCGGATTTATTTTATCGAAAATCAAATTTAACGGTTTTACCGTTAAATTTTAACGAATTAAAAGCAAAGCTTAGGTTTTTTAAATATCGGTAATTTTTGTATATTTTTCGGGCTTGCCTTCGAAAAATTTGTCGATACCGAGCAGTTTAAAATAAAGCTGCAAAATCGACTTTTAGGTATTTTAGTTATTAAATCCGGTAAGCTTCTGCTTTTCCGGTATTTAACACCCGGTTATGGCCTTTATATTAGGGTTTATTTTTGCCGGATATTACGGTTTTTATTAGAATAAAAACGGTAAAAAACTCGTCGAGTTATTTAAAAAAAGTCGATAAAATAGAATAAATATTCTAATATTCGATAATATAAGGTATTAAATAGGCTGGCCAATATTAGGAATATCCCAAAAAATAATAAATTAAAGGTAAATACGCTATAATATCGAAAATTAGGGGTAAATACGCGTATCGGTGGTTAAATCGCCGGTATTTTATCGGTAATACCACGGATATTGCCAAAATAACCTAATATAATTATAATATAAGGGTCCCGAAGTCGTAAATTATTATAATAATAATAAAAAGGTGCGAAAATATCGAATATAAAAGGTTTTTCCGTAAATATAAAAGAAAAAAATAAATATTCGATAATTAAATAAGCTTCCGGTACCGAATAATATAATATTATACCGGACCGGGCTTATAACTTATCAAAATTAGGTATAAACCATAATATTTATATAAGGAAGCGTTAGATTCGAAAAAGTATATATAAAATAGCACCGAAGGTTATAGTTCGAATAAGTGTGTATTATAAGCTTAAAAAAAGGAAATTTAAATACAAGAATATAGCGTTTTTTTATTAATATTTATTTTATAGGTATAGTTACCCTAAACCAAATAAATAAAGTTACCCGGGAACCGGTGGTACGGGAACCGTGTTACGAATATGCACCTTTGCAGGAAGACAATATATGTTGGCGCTTAAGGAAAGGAAAAAAGCACATTACGGGGCTGTCATTACTAGATAAAGACCCAGAGCACAGACCAGGTTTAACAGCTGTTATTAGCTATCGATAGGATTATAATTTTGGCAATAATTTTAGGAATAAATCACTATTTTTAACTATAATCCAATAAAAGGGATTATTACTAATATAGTGATTTAAGCAAATATTAATAAAGGAATAAATAAATATATAACGGACGGATTTTTTATATTATATAAACAATTATTATTTTAGTGATTAATCTAAATATTTATTTTATTTATAAATAAGGTATTTAATACGCTTTGACGACTATATTTATAAATTAGTTTTATAATTATTTTTTGCTTAATATATTTTTTACGTTTTACGTATCTAATAATATAAACCCTAGCATTTTTTTATATTTCGGTTTATTTTTAATATAATCGTTATATTTTAATTATTTTTGTTTAAATATATTTACCGTTAAAAAATACTAAGCAATATTCGGCAGGATATTTACCGTTAGCAAAAATAATAGCGATAAAAGGAAAATCCTTTAAGACGACACTTTAATTTAGGCAATAAGCATCGACTCCGATAGCGAGGATTTCGAGGTTACTAAAAATTAATACTACGCGATTATAACGACTATATTAAGGATAAACCGAAATATAAAAAAGTGCTGGGGTTTATATTATTAAATACGTAAAGCGTAAAAGATATATTAAACAAAAAATAATTATAAAACTAATTTATAAATATAATCGTTAAGGCGTATTAAATACCTTACTTATAAATAAAATAAATGCTTAAATTAATTATTAAGGTAATAATTGTTTATATAGTATAGGAAATCCGTTTTTAATATATTTTTTTATTTTTTTATTAATATTAGTGTTAAATTACGATAGCAAATAATAATTTTATATTAGATTATTATTTTTAACCGTAATTTATTTTTAAATCATTTTTAAAAACGTAATTTATTCCACGGTTTACGCGCTAAAACCGTGATTTTGTTAGCTAAGTGTTACCGGTTATTAAGTCTGCTTTATTCCTAGGCTTTTACCTTTTTAATAATAGCCCCGTAGCGTGCCTTTTATCCTAATTTACGCGTTAATATATATTCGTTTTTTTGTAAAAATATATATTTATAATATTAGCTTTTTTTTTATATTTTTTGTCCTCGAAAAATCGGTTAGTCGTATAAATAGGCCGTAGGTGCCTATTCCTTATAATGCGTGGCTTTATTTTTTTTTTTGCTTTGTTGGTAATATGTGCTTATTATATTAGGTCGTATCGATAAATCAAAATCTAAATTTAAAAAAAAGTCGAAAAAGGCTTTTAAGCGCAAAATTTTTTTTGCTTATATTAAAAAATACGGTTTTTTTGCCGATATACCGTATTTATATTGCTTTAAGCATAAAAGGCGGTATATAATAACGGAGGATTCGACCCGTTATAACGAGTATATTAATCGTAGCCGTTTTTATAAAGGCTTTTTAGTCGGATCGTTTTTTGCTCGTACGATATAAAAAAAGGAGCGGCTCGCGAAAAAAGAAAAATTAAGAAAAATTTTTTTTAAAAAATTAGCGGATAATTAAACGGATTACAAAAAAAATAAATAAAGCTATATCGAAGCTTTTTCGTCTTTGCTAATAACGGAAATTTGCTAAATTTAAAAAAAATAATTTATTCCGTCGCGGTATATAATAATTAAACGAAAATAATACTCGCGATCGCGTAGCGATTAATAAAAAATAACTTATCCCGGATAATAAAATAATAACGATATCCGCGGCTATTAATATTTTAAACGTAATAAATTTTAGTATTATAAACTAAAATTTTTTCGGGCTCGAAAATAATTTTAAAGTTTTTAATCTTTTAGCCGGTGTTAAAAATATTATTAAAAAGCAACGTAATTTTTAATATATTTCCTAGGTTTTTATATATTATTTTTAGGTAGGTAATTTTTTTATTTTATAAAGAATTGGTATTTTCGTCCGACTTTTTTATAGTCGATAATTTTTTTAACGTTATATTTTGGCTGATTTTTTTATATTTTTAGCGTTTAGTCGATAATTACGTTCTCGGGTACTAATTCGAATAACAAAATATAAAACGTTAAATATTTTTTTTTATAATTTTAAGTAGCTATAAACGGTAATTAATTTTTAAAATTTGCTTATCGATTTTAAATAATCCGAGTTTTTTAAAGTTTAATTTATTATTTAGTCGTTTTATTTTAATATTTTTGCGTAATAGGTAAATTTTATTTCCTTTTGCTAAAGTTAGTTTTTTAATTTTTTTTTGTCGTCGTACTTTTTTATACGTGCTTAAAAGGTAATAAGGTTTTTTTTGGAGGTTTTTTTTAGAGTTTTTTTAGGTTATCGACGTATTAAATAGCGTGTTCCGCTAATTTTTTTCCTATAATAAATTCTTTAGTTATATTTAATTCGTAACCGTAATTAGCGTAAAATAATAATATTTTTATAGGTTTTTATATAATATTATTATAAATAAATTACGTTATAAATAATAATATAATTTAATTATTTTGGTTATAATTAATATAATAGCGTAAATATTTTTTAAATATTTAATTAGCTCGTTTTGTTTATCCGTTTATTTATAAATAATAAGCTATCGAGAATTTATAGTTTATTTTTAATTATATTATAAATGACTTTTAGAATTTTGATATAAATAGCTTATTTTTATTTAAAATAATTTTATTTAATAGGCCGTGCTAATATATTATAATTTATAAAAACGTATAAGCTAATTTTTCCGTATTATTTGCTTTTTTATAAAATAGAAAATATACGTATTTCGTAAATTATTTTATAAATACCAAAATATTATCGTAAAAAGTCTTAGTTAAGGGTTTTTTTAATAATAATAGCTTTATAATAAAATCTAAAACGATAAATTTTTATATTTTATTTAAAAATAGTATTAGCTATAATTTTTTATAAAGCTTATATCGTATTAATTTTGTTTTATTATATAAATCGTATTATTTAATAATTTCGCTGACGTAATAGCGTAGTTTTAGGTAATCGAAATATTATTATATCCGTTTAATGGTTTTAAATACTTTTTAATATTTATTAATTAATACGGAGTATATTTTTTGGATAAGCTCGTTTTTGATTTGTTTTAGGATTATAATTCTTTTTGGTATATCGGTAATATACCGTTTTTATTTATAATTTTACTCGATTAATTATCGATATTAGTTATTTTATTAATAGCGTAAAAATTTATAATAAGTATTAGGTTTTTTTCTTGATTATTAGCAAAAATAGCGTATATTTTTTTTAGGTATTTTTTAATAATAGTTTAGTTTCCGGCTAAAAGCGTTTGTTTTGCTATTTTTTAATTTTTTACGGTAAATAATTTTAAAGTTATAATTTGCTAAAAATTTTATTCATCGTATTTATCGTTTATTAAATTTTTTGCTTATCGTAAACGATACAAAATTTTTATAATCGGTATAAATTTTGATTTAATAATTAATTCCGCTTAAATAATATTTTTATTTTCGGAATATTTCGATAATTACGAAAAATTTTTTATCGTAAATTTAGTAATTAAGTTATTTTTTAATAAACTTTTTAAAATAAAATATTATAAGGTATAATTTATCGTTGTCGTTTCGTTAATTAAATTATCCGTTTATAACGTAATTTAAAGCGTTAGTTTTAATTTCGAATTTTTTTCGGGGTTAGCTATTTTTATAATTAGCTAGTTTATAATTCGCTTTTTAATCGTATCGAAAGCTTTTTGTTTTTCGTTAGTTTATTTAAATAATATATTTTTTTTATTAAATACGTTAAAGGTATAGCGAGGCGCCCGAATTTTTCGATAAATATTTGGTAAAAGTTTACGAGTCCTAAAAAAGATTTAATTTTTATAACCGATTTCGGTGCTTATTATTTTTTGATTATTAAGATTTTGGAATTTTTTATTTTACTTTTTCCGGGGGATATTACGTATTTTACGAAGGTAATTTATTTCCGGTAAAATTCGCTTTTTTCGGGGTTTATAAAAAAGTTTGCTTTTTATAGCTTCCGTAATATAGCAATAACGTGCTATTTATGTTTATTAAAATCTTTTAAATAAATAAATATATCGTCGAGGTATATTATTACGAATTTATCGAGGAATTTTCGTAAAACGGTATTAATTATATTTTAAAAGTTTATTAATACGTTGGTTAATCCAAAAAATATAACCAAATATTCGAAATATCCGTATTTCGTTTTAAAAGTTATTTTTTATTTTTTTCCTTTTTTGATTTTAATTAAACCGTACGTATTAAGCAAATTTAAAATAATAAACCACTAAACTCCGTATAATTTGTTTTATAAATCTTTGATTAAAGGCAAAGGGTATTTATTTTTGATCGTAATATCGTTAAGCTTACGGTAGTCGATATAAGGTTTTTATTTCGGTGTTCCGTTTTTATTTTTTTTTAATACGAAAAATATAAGGTAGCCTATTAACGATATAAATTCTTTGATTTATCCCTTTTCCGTTATTTTTATAATATAAATCTTTAATACCTTTTTGTATTAAGGTTTTATTAGGTATATTTTTATAAAATATAGTTTTTTTTTAAAAAAGTATTTTATAGTCAAATTGTGTATATTCTGGTAATTTTATTTTTAATATTTTATTAAATAAGTCGCTAAACTCCTTATATTTTTCGGGAATTTTTTTTATAATATTCGGTTTAATATATTTAATTATAACGTATAATCTAAATATTTCGTAGTTACGTAAAAATTAGTTTTTTTAATATTTATTAAAGGTTAACTCGTTTCCTGGTATATTTTATTAAAATTGGCCTATATTTTAGCTTATTTTAAAATTGTTTACCTATAATTAGGGTATCCCTAAAACTAAATCGTAGTTTGTAATATCCGTAATATCGTATATAAAATATTTAAAATAGTTTTAGATATAAATCTAAATATACGCAGTTTTTATATTTATTATTTTATTTTCGTATAAAATAGGCTTTTTATCGACGGTATTAAATACGTAAAACGTTTTTTTTGCTTTTATAATATTTAAAGCCTATTAACGATTTTCGGTAAAATAAAATTTTTTTAAGCTTTTATATTTATTAAAATTTATATATCGTATCCGTTAATTCGTATTTATATCGTTAAATAGTTCGTAATCGTGCTATCGCTTCCGGTAGCGTAAATAAACTTGGTTTAGGACCGTTTTTGTTTTTTTAAAAATAGTTTAACTCGTTTCCCGAATTTTTATTAATTCTTTTATTAGCGCGTTTTTTTTCGGCGCGTATAAATATTCGTTGGTTTTTTTAGGTTCGAGTCTCGTTTTTTTGTTATTTATATAATATTATATCGTTATTAGCTTTTTTTATAATATCGTATTTAAAGGTAAAGCTGGATTTTTTTACGTTGATTTTTATATTTTTTTGTTTATTTATAATAATTTTTATCGTTAGTTTTCGTATAACGTTGTATTCGTATTTTGGTGGTATTATACGATTTTTGGTGCTTTTAATTAAATCGCTGGTGCTTTGCGTTAGTTTGCTGGTTTTTTTAATAATAATTCGCCCTGCGGCTTAGTATTTTTTAATAAATTGTTATATTTTAGTTTTGTTTATTACGTAATATAAATATTCGTTGTATATATATTTTACCTAAAATCGGTTTTTTCCCGTCGAGTATCGGGATAAATCGTTAAGGTGCGTAATAATTATTATAAAACTTTTCGCGTCGTAGTATCTAACTTTTACTTGGTTTATTTTTTTTATTTTATAAAATTTCCTAATAGCTAAATATCTTATATATAGCGGAAAAAATCCGTATTTAAGTTTCGTTTCGAGATATTCGTTGTATTTTATATCGATATATCCGTATTATTCGATCTCGTAGTATTTAAGGTTTTTATTATTAAATCGAGGGTTATTTCCGAAAATAGCTCCGGGGGTTTATCGTTTTTATACCGTATCGGTAGTTTTTTAAAGCATTTTTATTAATTATTATTTTATATTTTATAATTCGGCGGTAAAAAATATAATTTTGTTATAAATACGTAGTTATTTATTTTAGAAAATTTTAAATATTTTTTCCGTTATAAAAATATTAAATATTTTATCGATAGCTTCCGTTTTTTTGGTCCCGTAAATTAGGCTTTTTTCGGTAATCCCGTTTTATCGAAGGTAGTTATTTTTTTTAATTCGCTATTAATGCCGTTTATTAACTTAGCTTTTTAAATTTAACTTTTAGCCTATTAAATCCGGTGGTATATTTCGTTTTTTAACCCGGATAAAATATTATCGTCGTTATTTGCGAGTTGTTTTTCCGGTCCGAAATATATTAACCGTTTTAGCTTAATAGCGGTTAAAGTTTGTAATACCTTAAAATATTATTTATTATCGTTTTTGTAAAATTTATACGTTTGATAATTATCGTTAAAATATACGGTCTAAAAAAGCGATATATAAGGTATTTTTTTTTGTTACGTAGCGTTAAATTATTTTTTATTTTTTGGTATAGGCTTAAATATTTTTTTAGGTTGGCGATATTTATTAGCGTAATACTTTATTCGATCGTAATTATAATATTTAATAAATAATATATTTTTTTATAATCGTCGTTAAATAATATTTAAATTTATTAATTTATTATAATATCCGTAAAAAGTCTGGTTTTTTTAGTTTTTATTTCGTCCGTTGTTTTAGTGCTGCCGGGGTTTTCCGGTATTTATTAAAGCTTAAAATTGGTTTTTTGGCGTATTTTTTTTTCGGCTCGTCGTACGTATAATTAATTATCGATTCGCACGACTAATTCGGTATATTTATTAAAATCGGTAAATAAATCGAGGATTTTATTGATTTCGTTTTTGACTTTTTCCTTAAGTTTTTGGTAATATAATATAATACGCGTGTCGTCGGTATAATCGAGCTTAGCGACGATTTTTTTAAATTCGGTGGTATATGCTAAAATAGACGTTTTTTGCTTAAAAATTTTAAATTCCCGTTCGGCTTATTTTTTTTTGTTAAAATTTTAAAAAAATAATTTAAACGCGGATTCGTATCCGGCGTAAAATCTAAAAATTTATCGTGTTTTTTTTTATATTAGCTTAAAAACTATTTATTTTTATTAGCTTTAAGAAAAATAAAATTTAAATTATACGAAAGTACGTTTTTTTAAAAAAAAGCGGCGTATATAATTCGCTAAAAGTTATTTTAAAAACTAAATATATAAAAAAAAATAATATACGCGGATTTACGCGAGGTATTTTTTAAGTTTTTTTAGGGTATTATCGTATATAATTAAGGTATTAAATTTTAATCTATTATATTTAGTAATTAAAATAATAATAATATTGGCTATTTTTTTATGGCGGTATATTACGAACATGCACCTATACGGAGACCAAGGACCAAGGATGGATAAGTACGGGCCAGGAACGCAGCCTAAAGGACAATAAACCAAGAACGGACCAACCCCTAATAGGTCACGTGATCTAATATCACGTGAACCAGGAATGATCGCTAAGCGTTGCTAAAGGAAGCTCTTTTTAGCACCCGTTAGTATAGCATAGTAGCTATGAGCATTATTAACCAATATGGCTATTTAAGCAAATATTAGTGAGGGAATAGATAGATATATAACGGACGGATTTCCTATACATAAATAGTTATTACTTTAGTGATTAATTTAAGTATTTATTTTACTTATAGGTAAAATATTTAATACGCTTTGACGATTATATTTGTGAATTAGTTTTATTAGTTATTTTTGTTTAGTATACACTTGGTTAGTATATTTGCTAGTATAAACCCTAGCACTTTTTATATTTCGGTTTATCTTTAATATAATCGTTATATTTTGATTATTTTTGTTTAGGTACGTTATCCGAGTTAGTACTAAGTAATATTTTTATAAGAAAGTATTATATCTCGTAACGGAAACGTCGTCGATAACCTAACCGGAGGAGCGGACGTCTTTGCGATAGTTAACTTACTTTAGGAATAAATAAAAAACCTGGCTTATTAGAACCAATAACTCTAAGCCGCTTATATTAAGGTTAAAAGAGACAACGAATAGTTTACGGAACAAATTGCTGTTATTCCTAACCCGGGAATAAGTACCGGTAGTAATAGGTACAAAATCCTACTTTTATCCTATTATAATAGGAAGGAAGGAAACGTTTAGGCCTTTTTTACCTAGGCCAAAGCATATTTTAGGTTTTACCGCAAGTTTATTACTACCGAAAAAAACAAAATCCTCGGTATTACGGGATTTTTTAAAAGAACCGCGCTCGAATAGTTCGAATTAATTATAAGGAATTATTTCGATAACCTAAAAAACGAAGATTAAGACGAAAACACTAGGAGGGTGTTTAGACGCTATTCCGAGTTTGAGCGACAACTCAAAGCCACTTTCGGCAACCTTAACGAAGTCCGTTTAGCTAAACGAGAATTTATATAATTACGCCAAAAAAGGTTAGCTGCTAAATACGCCGCGGAATTTAAATAAATCGTATTACGCACCGAGTAAATAGACTACGATACGATAATAATATTGTTTTACGCAGGATTACGAGACGATATTAAAAACGAAGTATTAAAAAAAGACCGTCCGGACGACTTTTATAAATATATAGAACGAGTTATTAAAATCGATAACCGCTTATACGAGAGAAGATTAGAAAAAGGAAAATCTAATATCCGATATTAACCTAATATTAGCAAAACGCGATACGGGGTACCTAAGCGTAACTAAAGATGGAAGTATAAAACTTTTTTTGGATAATATAATAAACTAATAAATTTAGATGCTATTTAACGACGGATATAAAAAGATAAATTATCCGTTAAGTATTATAACTGCGACCGAATAGGATATTATACCAACGAGTATCGCTAACCCAAAAAGGCGTTTAAGCCTATACCGGAAGGCAAAAAATAGTTTAACGTTATATAACGGGAAAAAATATTATATACGTTACTTTTTTAGACCGTATATTTTAACGATAGTTATTAAACGCATAAGTTTTATAAAATTAATAATATTTAGTTCCCTAAAATACCGCGAACCCTAACCGCTACTAGACTAGGACGATCAATATATTTCGGACCAAAAAGGCAATTTATAAATAGCGATAATAATATTTTATTTGGATTAGAAAACGAAGTATATTATTAAACCTAATAGGTTAAGAGTTAGACCTAAAGAGCTAAGTTAGTAAACGACACCAGCAGCGAGTCAAAAAAAAATAATTACCCTCGATAGGACGGGATTGCCGAAAAAAGCCCGACCTGCGGAACCAAGGAAGCAAAAATTATTAACAAAATATTTAGCACCCTTACGACGAAAAAAATATTTAAAATTTTCTAAAATAAACAATTACGTATCTATAACGAAGTTATATTTTTTGCTGCCGAGTTATAAAGTATAAAATAATAGCTAGTAAAAATTTTTTAAAAAATTACCGATACGGTATAAGAATAACGAACCCCAAAAGCTATTTTTAGAAATAACCCTCGATTTAATATTAAAGACTTTAAGCACTACGAGATCGAATAGTACGGATATATCGATCCAAAATATAACGAATATTTCGAAACGAAATTTAAATACGGATTTTTTCCGCTACGTATAAGATATTTAATTATTAGGAACCCTTATAAAATAGGAAAAATAGGCCAAATAAAGGTTAGGCGCTACGACGCGAAAGGCTTTGTAATAATTACTACGTACCCTAACGACTTATCCCGATATTCGACGGGAAAAAACTAATCTTAGGTAGAATATATATACGACGAATGTTTATATTACGCAATAAATAAAGCCAAGGTATAGCGATTTATTAAAAAGCACCAGGCCGCAGGACGAATTATTATTAAGGAAACTAGTAAATTAATATAAAGTATTAGCGACCTGGTTAGGAGCACCAAAGATCGTATAGCACCACTAAAATACGAATACGACGTTATACGAAAACTAACGATAAAAGTCACTACCGATAAATAAAGGGATATAAAGATTAACGTAGGAAAATCTAGCTTTATTTTTAGGTACGATATTATAAAAAAAGCTAGTAACGATATAGTATTATACGAACGACGAAAAAACGAGACTCGAACCCAAAAAAACTAACGAGTACTTATATACGCCGAAAAAAAACGCGCTAATAAAAAAATTAATAAAAACTCGGGAAACGAATTAGATTATTTTTAAAAAAACAAAAGCGGTCCTAAACAAAATTTATCTGCGCTACCGGGAGCGATAGCACGATCACGAATTACCTAACGATATAGGTGCGAATTAACGGATACGATATACAAGCCCTAATAAATATAAAAGCTTAAAGAAATTTTATTTTACCAAAAATCGTTAATAAGTTCTAAATATTATAAAAGCAGAAAAAAACGCCCTACGTATTTAATACCGTCGATAAAAAGCCTATTTTATACGAGAATAGAATAGTAAATATAGAGATTGCGTATATTTAAATTTATATCTAAGATTACCTTAAAGACTTTATATGCGATATTACGGATATTACGGACTACGATTTAGTCCTAAAAATACCCTAGTTACGGGTAAATAATCCCAAAATAAGCTAAAATATAGGCCAATTTTAGTAAAATATACTAGGAAGCGAGTTAACCTTTAACGGGTATTAAAAAAACTAACCTTTACGTAACTACGAAATATTTAGATTATACGTTATAGCCAAATATATTAAGCCAAACACTATAAAAAAAATTCCCGAAAAATATAAAGAGTTTAGCGACTTATTTAATAGAGTACTAAAAACAGGATTACCAAAGCATATACGATTTAACTATAAAATATTTTTCTAGGAAGGAAAAAAACCATATTTTATACCAATATACCTAGTAAGACCTTAGCACGAAAAAGCACTAAAAACCTATATTACAAAAATAACGGGGAAGGGATAAATTAAAGAATTTATATCGCTAGCAGGCTATTTTATATTTTTCGTACCGAAAAAAAATAAAGACGGAACACCGAAATAAAAACTTTGTATCGATTACCGTAAGCTTAACGATATTACGATTAAAAACAAATACTTTTTGCTTTTAATTAAAGATTTACGAAATAAATTATACGGAGTTTAGTGGTTTATTACCCTAGATTTGCCTAATACGTACGGCCTAATTAAAATTAAGGGAAAAAAAAATAAAAAACAGCTTTTAGGACGAAATACGGATATTTCGAATATTTGGTTATGCTTTTTAGATTAATTAACGCACTAGCAAGCTTTTAGAATATAATTAACACCGTTTTACGAAAGTTCCTCGATAAATTCGTAATAGTATACCTCGACGATATATTTATTTATTTAAAGGATTTTAGCGAGTATAAATAATACGTTATTGCTATATTACGGAAGCTATAAAAAGCTAATTTTTTTATAAACCCTAAAAAAAGCGAATTTTACCGGAAATAAGTTACTTTTATAGGATATATAATATCCCCCGGAAAAGTTAAAATAGAAAATTCCAAAATCTTAACAATCAAAGATTAGCAAGCACCGAAATCGGTTATAAAAATTAAATCCTTTTTAAGACTCGTAAATTTTTACCGAATATTTATTAAAAAATTCGGGCGCCTCGCTATACTTTTAACGTATTTAACGAAAAAAAATATATTATTTAAATAAACTAACGAAAAATAAAAAGTTTTCGATACGATTAAAAAGCGAATTATAAACTAGCTAATTATAAAAATAGCTAATCCCGAAAAAGAATTCGAAATTAAAACCGACGCTTTAAATTACGCTATAAGCGGATAGCTTAATTAACGAAACGATAACGATAAATTATACTTTATAGCGTTTTATTTTAAAAAGTTTATTAAAAAATAATTTAATTATTAAATTTACGATAAGGAATTTTTCGCAATTATCGAAATATTCCGAAAATAAAAATATTATTTAAACGGAACTAACTACTAAATTAAAATTTATACCGATTATAAAAATCTCGTATCGTTTATAATAAATAAAAAATTTAACTAACGATAAATACGATAAGCGGAATTTTTAGCAAATTATAACTTTAAAATTATTTACCGCAAAAGAATAAAAAATAGCAAAATAAACGCTTTTAGCCGGAGACTAAACTATTATTAAAAAGCATTTAAGGAGATATATATTATTTTTGCTAATAATTAGGAAGGAAACTTAATACTTATTATAAATTTTTACGCCATTAGTAAGGTAACCAATATCGATAATTAGTCGAGCAAAATTATAAATAAAAACGGTATATTACTAATATATTAAAAAAAATTATAATCCTAGAATAAATTAAAAACGAGTTTATCCGAGAAATATATTCCGTATTAATTAATAAATATTAAGGAGTATTTAAAATTACTAAACGGATATAATAATATTTCGACTGCCTAAAGCTACGCTATTACGTTAGCAAAATTATTAAATAATGCGATTTATATAATAAAGCAAAATTAGCACGATATAAGCTTTATAAAAAATTATAGCTAATACCACCTTTAAACAAAATATAAAAATTTATCGCCTTAGATTTTATTATAAAGTTACTATTATCGAAGGAACCTTTGATTAGGACTTTTTACGATAGTATTTTGGTATTTATAAAACGATTTACGAAGTACGTATATTTTTTGCTTTATAAAAAAGTAAGTAATATAAAAGAATTAGCTTATACGTTCCTACGAATTATAATATATTAATACGGCTTACTAAATAAAATTATTTTAAATAAAGATAAGCTATTTATATTAAAATTTTGGAAGTCATTTATAATATAGCTAGGAGTAAACTATAAGCTTTCGATAGCTTATCACCTATAAACAAACGGATAAACAAAACGAGCCAACCAAATATTTAAAAAATATTTACGCTATTATATTAACTACGATCAAAATAATTAGGTTATATTATTACCTATAATATAATTCGCCTATAATAATATTATACGAAAACCTATAGGAGTATTATTATTTTACGCCAATTACGGCTACGAATTAGATATAACTAAAAAACTTATTATAGGAAAAAAATTAGCGGAATACGCTATTTAGTATATCGATAACTTAAAAAAACTCTAGAAAAACCTCCAAAAAAACCTTATTACCCTTTAAGTACGCACAAAGGAACACGCCGATAAAAAAAAGGTTAAAGGACCAATTTTAGCGAAGGAAGATAAAGTTTACTTATTACGCAAAAATATTAAAATAAAACAACTAAACAACAAATTAGATTTTAAAAAACTCGGATTATTTAAAATCGATAAACAAATTTCAAAAGTCAATTACCGCTTATAGCTACCCAAAATTATAAAAAAAAAACACCTAACGTTTTATATTTCGCTATTCGAACCAGCACCTAAGGACGCGATTATTGACCAAACGCTAGAAGTAGAAAAAGATTAGCCAAAATATAACGTTAAGGAAATTATCGATTATAAAAAGGTCGGACGAGGATATTAGTTCCTCGTAAAATAAGAAGGTTACCTACCTAAAAACAATATTTGAGAACCTAAAAAGTATATTAAGGACTACGCTGCCTTTTAGCAGTATTTCCAGAACTAGCAAGCAGACTAGGGTCTATAAAACTATTTTCGAAACCGATAAGGGACTAATCGAAAGTATCGAAGTTTGGCACGGGTTAAGCTAGGATATCCGCTTTTGCTTCCGCGCGCTCCTGCTTTTTTATTTCTTTTAAGGTACGAAAACCCTTTTATACTAATTTTACCCCGCTCGAACGAGCTTTTTTTTTGTTTCCGAAAACGGATTAACCGCGCGACAACCTCGTTTATCTCCGTTTAATAACGACGCTGCAGTTCCAAAAATCGCTTTTTAGCGATAAGTTTTTCCCGAGATATCCGTTAATGTTTTTCCCGGATACGCTCGAGAGACGATAACGGGATACCCGAAGTATTATAATTTTTAATATTTTTTCGAATATACTTTTCGCATTTCGTTATATTTTTTATTATTATATATTTGTTATTAGTGTCGGTATACGACGGACACGGTATAATTTTAAAGCTAAATTTTTTAAAAGACTTTAATAAGACGTAACGACGAGTAATCGAAAGCGCGGGAGAAGTATAAGCGATTTTAGGAAATAATCGTGCTTTTTGCGCACGGTTAAATATAATGGCTATATATTACAAAATATAGAAAAAGGAAAAGATAAATTTAGTATTAAATAAGGGGACTAAACCTATTTATACTATTTAGGATCTTTTGGGGACAAAAGATATAAAAAGGGGAGCTGATGTTACGAATATGCATTTATGCGGAGACTAAGGACTAAAGATGGATAAGTACGGGCCAGGAACGCAGCCTAAAGGATAATAAACCAAAAACGGACTAACCCCTAATAGGTTACGTAATCCAATATTACGTAAACCAGGAATAATCGCTAAGCGTTGCTAAAGGAAGCTCTTTTTAGCACCCGTTAGCATAATATAGCAGTTATAAGCATTACTAATTAATATGGCTATTTAAG
Source organism: Pestalotiopsis sp. LF_19_12 (assembly GCA_023510015.1). Taxonomy (NCBI): domain Eukaryota; kingdom Fungi; phylum Ascomycota; class Sordariomycetes; order Amphisphaeriales; family Sporocadaceae; genus Pestalotiopsis; species Pestalotiopsis sp. LF_19_12. The sequence continues at coordinate 2,187 of JALYBT010000222.1, read as the reverse complement.
CAAATATTAGTGAGGGAATAAATGGATATATAACGGACGGATTTCCTATATATAGACAGTCATTACCTTAGTGATTAATCTAAGCATTTATTTTACCTATAGGTGAAGTATTTAATACGCTTTGACGATTATATTTGTGAATTAGTTTTACCAGTTATCTTTGTTTAGTATACACTTGGTTAGCATATCTGCTAGCATAAACCCCAGCACCTCTTATACTTCGGTTTATCCTTAGTATAGTCGTTACACGGTATTAGACTTTTAGAGTTCTTGGATAAGCTTAGATTTGTTGTTCGTGGCTTTTTCGAATCGTCGGATTTTTTTAAAGATCGCGTAATATTAATTTTTGGTAACTTCGAAGTCCTTGTTATCGGAGTCGATGCTTATTGCCTAAGTTGGAGTATCGTTTTAAGGGATTTTCCCTTTGTTATTATTGTTTTTATTAACGGTAGATATCCTGCCGAATTATTGTTTAATGTCTTTTTAACGGTGAACGTACCTAAATAAAAATGATTAAAATATAACGATTATATTAAAAATAAACCGAAATATAAAAAAATGCTGGGGTTTATATTATTAGATACGTAAAGCGTAAAAGATATATTAAGCAAAAAGTAATTATAGAACTGATTTATAAATATAATCGTTAAAGCGTATTAAATATTTTACCTATAAATAAAATAAATATTTAGATTAATTATTAAAGTAATAATTATTTATATAATATAAGAAATCTGTTTTTAATATATTTTTTATTTTTTTATTAATATTAGTGTTAGATTACGATAATAAATAATAATTTTATATTAAATTATTATTTTTAACCGTGATTTATCCTTAGATTATTTTCCAAAAGCGTAATTTATTTTATGGTTTACGCGCTAAAACCGTGATTTTGTTAGCTAGGTGTTACCGGTTATTAGGTCTGCCTTGTTCCTAGGCTTTTACCTTTTTGATGGCAGCCCCGCAGCGTGCTTTTTATCCTGATTTACGCGCTAATATATATTCGTTTTCCTGCAAAGGTGCATATTCGTAATAGCGATTTTTAAAAAAATACGACGACTTAAAAAAGCCATAAATAACAAATCTAAATTTATCTAAAAACTTTAGGAATCTAATATTACTATAAAAAATAGCCAATATTATTATTACTTTAGTCACTAAATATAATAAATTAAAATTTAACACCCCCGTTATATACGATAATATTTTAGGAAAATTTAAGGGATACCTCGCATAAATCCGCGTATATTATTTTTTTTATATATTTAATTTTTAAAATAATTTTTAGCGAATTATATACGCCGTTTTTTTTTAAAAAAAAACGTGCCTTTATATAATTTAAATTTTACTTTTCCGAAGCTAATAGAAATAATAGCTTTTAAGCTAGTATAAAAAAAAGATACGATAAATTTTTGGATTTTACGCCGGATACGAAGCCGCGTTTAAATTATTTTTTTAAAATTTTAACGAAAAGAAATAAGCCGAACGGGAATTTAAGACTTTTAAACAAAAAATATTTATTTTAATATATATTACCGAATTTAAAAAAATCGTCGTTAGGCTCGATTATACCGATAATATACGTATTATATTATATTACCAAAAGTTTAAAAAAAATTAAAAATAAAATTAGCAAAATCCTCGATTTACCTACCGATTTTAATAAATATACCGAATTAGTCGTACGAATCGATAATTAATTATACGCACGACGAGCCGAGAAAAAATATACGCTAAAATACCAGCCTCGAGCTTTAGCAAATACCGGAAAACCCCGGTAGTACTAAAATAACGGACAAAATAAAAACTAAAAAAACTAGATTTTTACGGATATTATAATAAATTAATAAATTTAAATATTATTTAACGACGATTATAAAAAAATAAATTATTTATTAAATATTATAATTACGATCGAATAAAATATTACGCCAACGAGTATCGCTAACCTAAAAAGGTATTTAAGCCTATACTAAAAGGTAAAAAACAATTTAACGCTACGTAACGAAAAAAATACCTTATATATCGCTTTTTTAAACCGTATATTTTGACGATAATTATGTTACGAACATGCACCCTTGCCAGAAGACAACAGATGTTGGCGCTTAAGAAAGCACAGGACAAGGGACCATACCGGAACAGAAGGAACAGGACCACTGCAGATCACGTGGCAAGGGATCACGT
>JALYBT010000221.1:0-26484 GCA_023510015.1 Pestalotiopsis sp. LF_19_12 | reverse complement strand
GTCACGTGATCCCTTGCCACGTGATCTGCAGTGGTCCTGTTCCTTCTGTTCCGGTATGGTCCCTTGTCCTGTGCTTTCTTAAGCGCCAGCATCTGTTGTCTTCTGGCAAGGGTGCATGTTCGTAACATTTTTGCGCACGGTTAAATATAATAGTTATATATTACGAAAATATAAAAAAGGGAAAAAACAAATTTAGCACTAAATAAAGGGACTAAACTTATTTATACTATTTAAAATTTTTTAAAGACAAAAAATATAAAAAAGGGAGCTAATATTACGAATATATATTTATACGGAAACCAAAAACCAAAAATAAATAAATACGGGCTAAGAACGCAGCCTAAAAAATAATAAACCAAAAACGGACTAACCCTTAATAGGTCACGTAATTTAATATTACGTAAATTAGGAATAATTGCTAAACGTTGCTAAAAAAAGCTTTTTTTAATACCCGTTAATATAATATAATAATTATAAATATTATTAATTAATATAGCTATTTAAGCAAATATTAATAAGGGAATAGATAAATATATAACGGACGGATTTTTTATATTATATAAATAATTATTATTTTAATAATTAATCTAAATATTTATTTTATTTATAAATAAGGTATTTAATACGCTTTAACGATTATATTTATAAATTAGTTTTATAGTTACTTTTTGCTTAATATATCTTTTACGTTTTACGTATCTAATAACATAAACCCTAGCACTTTTTTATATTTCGGTTTATCCTTAGTATAGTCGTTACATAATATCGATTTGTTCGATTTCCTAGTCGTAATAGGCTATTAGGGCAAAAAGCAGTCTTTAAATAGTGGATTTTGTACCGGTAGCGAATATTTAAAAATAATCGATACCGTATCGTTGCTCGAATCCACGTATAACTAAACGGGCTTTATATTTATTAATATTCCCGTTTTTATCGGTTTTCCGTTTAAATACCCACTTGACGGATAGTGGGATTTTTCCGGATTTTTGGAGGTTATTTCGATCGATAGCCTAAAAGGTTTTCTTTCGAATTAGCTGCTATATTTCAGCGTAAATAGCAGCTAGCCACTCCTTTTCTCGGGGCTTTTTAGAGCTTGTTTTATCGTCTTCGGCTTTGTATATCCCGATTTTTCTAAGGTAGAATAATACGAAATATCTGCAAAAATATTATTGTATTTTTGGTATTTTTCCCGTTCGGATTTAGGTATCTCGGGCAGTCGGATCTCGATATTCGAATTTGGAATATTCGAAATACCGGTATTTCCAAGGTTCGGTCCGGGTAAATTAACCGGATTCGTGGTGCTAAACGGTGAATTTTCCCCCTGGTTAGCGGTGAAGGGTAAATCCTTCGGGGTTTCGATAATACCGAATTTTTCCGTATCCGAATCTTGGATTTTCTCCCCTTTTTTCGAATTATTCGATATTCGAATATAAAGGGTCCGTATAATTCGAGATTTATACGGACGATCCGGTAGGTAAACATAATAAATTTTACTACCGTTATATCCTATAATAATATTATCCGATTTTTTTTTGGTTTATAAACTAAAATAGGTGTTCCGAGGGAAAGAATTTTCGACAAATCGGGTTTATTATCCCGATCCGGAAAAAAGAAGTCGAAAAACTCTTGGTACGGGGTAAGTAACCCCGTAGATTTCGCCGTATAATTAATTAATAAAACGACGGCTTTAGAAATAAATTCCTAAAAGGTTTTCGGCAAACCGATATCGGTAAAAACCGTTCGGGTTTTTTCGATAAAAATCCGATTCGTTTTTTTTGCCACCCTATTTTGTTTAGGGGTATACAGAGCGGAAGTTTTAAGAATTATCCTTTTTTCGGTTAAATATTCCTGTAATTTAACCTAGGCGAATTCTTTTCCGTTATTTATCCGTATTACGTTCGGATATTTACCGAACTAGGTATAATAATATTCGATTTTGTTTTTAATAATATCGAATATATCCGATTTTTTTTTTCGAAAATTTAATTTCTCGAAAGCTAGTTTTATCGTCCGTGAAGCCGGTTATATATTTATAACCGGAAAAGCTGGTAGGTGTAATATATACCGTATTTATATAAATTCGATATAAAAGTATAGATACCTTATTGTTATTAATACGGGATTAAGTCCGGGTAAATTTTCCGGATAAATAGGATTCGCAATTTAAATCCTGTTTTTTTAGCTTTTTCTCGGGAATACCGGAGGTTATTTTGGCTGTTTTGGCCAAAATATCGTAGCTGGGATAACCGAGTTTTTTGTGCTATTTTTTTGTAACCGTGTAGAAATTCGAGGAATTCGAAATAATTCGAATTTCGTCGATATCGGACGATTCGGGTTCCGGGTAAGCCGGTACGGCTTTTTTTCCCAAGACCCGTGCTTTTTTTATTATTTTTAGTGGGTTAATGGCAAGCATAGCTATATTAGGTTTTTCGGTTCGGTAAAGATAGAGGAAAAAACCTCGTTTATCCTAATTTAAAACGGCAAAAGGCCGTTTTTCGAATTTAGTAATTTATTCCCGCTTATAATACCGCCTTTTCGGTAATAAAACTGTCCTAATATAATATTTAGGGGAAATTCTGGGATTTATAGCACGTTATTTAACATAATATATCGGATATCTCCGTAAATAGCGAACGGAAGGGTAATTTTTCCGATTCTTTTCGGAAAAACTTTTTTATTACCGGTAATTATCGGTAGAAAATCCGGCTTTTCGATTAAATCGTAAAAATTCGATTTTTTATTCGAAATATGCCTTAAAAAGCCGGTATCGTATAACCACTAATTTTAAGGGATTATAGTTAATTTTTTGTAAAATTGGGAGAAATTAAAGAATAATTTTTTATCGGCGTTCCCGGGTAGATTTTTCCGATCGTTATTTCGTAAAAAATCTTTGGATTTATTAAACCCGTTGCCGTTGCCGTTGGATTTTTTGCTTTAAGGCTTGGATTTATTCGAATTTTTATTCGAATTATTTTATTTCCCTTTTCCGTTGCCGTTTCCTCGGTTATTATCGAACCGGGAATTATTTTAGGAGTTATTTTTCCTAAATTTGCCGTTACCTTTACCGTTACCGTTATAATAAAAATTTCTTATTACGGTATCCGGGTTTTTACGGTTTTCGTCGAAAATATCCGTTATTAATATATTTAGGGTAGGTTGGTTAGTAAATAAACGCAATATTAAACGTTGCCGGTCGACCTAAATTAGGTAAAAATCTTATAAGGCAGCTACGAATATCGTTTTTTGATCGATATCGTGGATTTTTGTTTTAACGGAGGCTAATTTCGATAAATAGCCTTTAAAATTCGAAATAAACTCGTAAAACAAATAGAATTTTTTTATTTTTATACCGTAAAATTTAAGGTATAGCTATTGCCGTAATACGGGACCGGTTCTTTGGTAAGAAGCTTAAAGGATAAAAAATATTTTATCCGGATTTATTTTATCGAAAATTAAATTTAACGGTTTTACCGTTAAATTTTAACGAATTAAAAACAAGGCTTAGGCTTTCTAAATATCGGTAATTTTTGTATATTTTTCGGGTTTGCCCTCGAAAAATTTATCGATACCGAGCAGTTTAAAATAAAGCTATAAAATCGACTTTTAAGTATTCTAGTTATCAGATCCGGTAAGTTTTTGCTTTTCCGGTATTTAACACCCGGTTATGGCCCTTATATTAAGGTTTATTTTTGCCGGATATCACGGTTTTTATTAGAATAAAAACGGTAAAAAACTCGTCGAATTATTTAGGGAAGTCGATAAAATAAAATAAATATTCCAATATTCGATAATATAAAATACTAGGTAGGCTGGCTAATACTAGGAATATCCCAAAAAATAATAGATCAAAAGTAGGTACGCTATAATATCGAAAATTAGGGGTAAATACGCGTATCGGTGGTTAAATCGCCGGTATTTTATCGGTAATACCACGGATATCGCTAAAATAGCCTAATATAACTATAAAATAAGGGTCCCGAAATCGTAAATTATTATAATAATAATAAAAAGGTGCGAAAATATCGAATATAAAGGGTTTTTCCGTAAATATAAAGGAAAAAAATAAATATTCGATAGTTAAATAAGCTTCCGGTACCAAATAATATAATATTATACCGGACCGGGCTTATAACCTATTAAAATTAGGTATAAACTATAATATCTATATAAAAAAGCGTTAGATTCGAAAAAATATATATAAAATAGCACCGAAAGTTATGGTTCGAATAAGTATATATTATAAATTTAAAAAAAAAATTTAAATACAAAAATATAGCGTCTTTTTATCAATATTTATTTTACGGGTATAGTTACCTTAAACCAAATAAGTGGAGTTACCCGGGAACCGGTGGTACGGGAACCGGTAATACGGGAACCGGTAAAAAAGTAGTTCGGGGATCGAAGGATCCCCGGATCCCCGGTATATGCACACACCAAGCTATTATACACGGCTGCAGGGCGGTATAGGGTAGGCCCTGCTAGCGTTACTGGTAAGATGCCCGGGCTGTTGGCAGGATGCCCGGGCTGTTATCCAAAAATAACCTTCCGTGGTAACTTAACGATATCTTAGCGGATATTATAGCTATAGATATGTAATAACCTGTATTCGGTAGCTGATTTTATGCACTTAACGATGTTGTATTAACATTTATGCATATTTGCAACAAATTATAAAATAATAAAGCTATAGTATTAAAGCTTAGCTAATATCGTAGCAATGGTGGCCCAGCGCTTTAATGGCGCTAACGCCATATTAATAATATATTAGCGCTGCCACGCTGCGTTATATTCTTGCAATTATAAAAATTAATCTTTAAATGAATATATTTTATACTAATTATTACCTAACGTGCTATTAACAAACCTTATTATAATTATATACGCGTGGCTTATTAACGTATTTAATATAAAAATTAAGCTATGTAAAACTACGTAGCGTCCCCGGCCGTAAAAAATATTAATATTCGACGGGTATAATATTTATTTATTACCGAAATTTATATTTATAATTTACCGGATAAAAATAACCTTGGTTTATTTATTAATTTATACGAATAAAGCTATTTAATTATTCGATAAAACGGTTTTTCCCTCGTTAAAATATTATTCTTACGATTAGCTTAAACGATAACGTAAAATAAATGCCACGGGATTTATCCAAAAATAACGAATAATAATTACGTATAAAGTTATAATAAAATTATTTTTATTCCCGAAGTTGTTTAGTTAAGCTAGCGTAAAACCGGTATTTATTTTTGGATTTATTTTAAATTTTAAAGGATTTAAAACTATTTCTTTTATTATTTACACTTATTACGGTAAACCGTAATGCTAATGTTTTCGCAGGCTAAAATTTATCGTAAATACCGATAACGGTAAACGTTAACGCGGTTTTTATCGGTGGCCCGTGCTTTACGCCGTAAATATTAATGTAGTTTTTTATTTATTAAAATAATTTATTAGCTTAAAATTTATTTTATACCTTATTTTATAATAAAAGATTTAACCGTTAAACACCTAAGATCGTATTACGGTAAACCGTAATGCTAATGCCTTCGCAGGCTAAAGTTTATCGCGGGCATCGATAGCGATAAGCGTTAGCGCGCTTTTTTATCGGTGGTCCGTGCCTTATGCCGTAGATATCACTTAAAGCTTCCCATCTACCTATTAAAATAGCTCCCTAGCTTAGAATTTACTTTACACTTTATTTTATAATAAGGGATCCAACCGCCAAACACCTGGGATCGTGATAAATCGTAATAATTTTAAATTTATTTATTAGCCTTATATATAAAATTTAAATATAACATTTTATTTTTATTTTCGAATATATAAATCCGTCGGTTTAATAAATATTATAAGTTTTATAGAACCGTTAAGTTTACGTTAGCTTAATGTAAGCAAAATAGCTCCCCGTTATATATTTAAAAATCGCGGGACCTTTAAAAAATAATTTTAAGCGCGGAATTTTATATCGACGATAATATAAGCGATCTACGAGGATATACGATATATCGCCGTCGTTTTTATTTTAATCGTAATATATAATTTTAAAGTATTGTTATTTTTATAGTTTATAAAAATAGCCGTTAAGTTTTTTTTAAATAACCGTTATTAAATTAACGATTAGCGCGTTACGCGTACCTATTAAAAGCTTTAATAAAACTAGCATTTTTATATATACCGATACCGAATTAAATTTTAATAATTGCTACGCTTTTAAATAATAATAATAATACTTGAATTTTAGTAATTACCACGTTATTAGGCATTATTAACGCAATTAAATGCTTTTTCCGTCGAAGCCGGAATTTTAATTAACAATAAAAACAGCAACTTTATTATTACCTACACACTCGATTTTTAATATAATCAGGTTTTTTATTTGTAAAAGCCGGTATTTTAATTTATAATAACACATTTTTATCGTTAATCCATTAATTCACTTATTACCGATAACTTTATAATAATAATAACTCGAAAGCGTATTATTAACCGTTATTACTAGCATTTACTTTATTATTAACTTAAGTTTTAAATATACCGCTTTCAAATCCCCGATAATCATTTATCGTTAATATGTAGGAAGGTGCAAAATAAAGGCATAAAGCTAAGGTATTATTCGAGAACTAATAATTAAACTAAATTTTATATTTATATATATTTTAACAGCCTATAAAACGACTTTCGATCCGTTTTTTTACCGGGAAGTTAATAAAATTAGGATTTACGAAGTATTAGCAAAATATACCGGTATAAAAAAACGTTAACGTTATTTAAAAAATAGAGTTCGAAATTAAAAATTCGGAAAAATACCGGAAAATTTGGGTAATAACAAACTTTTATATATATTATTTAAAATATCCGTTAGCATCCGGGTAACGTACCGGATATCGGGTTGCTACTTTTAAATATAAGGCAATAACGGAAAGTTTTTAATCGGTAACGTAAATAATAAAATCACTTATAATTTAGCGAACGTCATTATTTACGGAATTAAAAAACGAACGTAAAAGGCATATATATATAAAATAAAAAAATTATTAAGGTAAAAATAAAGCTATACATATCGGTTACGTTATAAACTAACGATAAGCTTTAAAGTTACATTTTAAAATTGCATTTTAAAAGATGGATTCGGTTTATAATAATTTTAATTTTATATTTTAAATATTTAAAAAAGGAAATAAAAAATAGTTTTATAATTATATATAACCCGTTTTAAAAAAAGATGTTACGGTAAACCGTAATGCTAATACTTTCGCAGGCTAAAGCTTATCGCAGGCACCGATAACGATAAACGTTAACGCGGTTTTTATCGGTAATATCACGAATTTTAATAGCTTAGTTATAAAATGCCTTATTATAAAATAAGGAGTAAAGTTAATTTTAAGCTAATAAATTATTTTAATAAATAGCAAACTCTAAATAATATTTACGGCGTGAGGCACGGGCCACCGATAAAAAAGCGCGCCAGCGTTTATCGTTATCGGTGCCCGATAAACTTTAATATTAGCTTTAGCATTACGGTTTACCGTGATATCCCCTTTTAAAACGGGCTGTATATAGCTATAAAATTATCCCGTATTTCTTTTTTTAGTTATTTAAAATATAAAAACTATAGCTATTATAAACCGAATTTATTTTTTAAAATATAACTTTAAAGCTTATCGTTAATTTATAAAATAACCGATATATATAGCTTTAATTTTAATTTTTGCCTTAATAATCCTTATATCTTATATATCTTTTACGTTCGTTTTTTAATTCCGTAAATAATGGCGTTCGCTAAATTATAAATAATATATTATTATTAACGTTGCCGGCCAGGAGCTCTCCGTTATTATTATTAATATAGTAATCCGATATTCGGTACGGCACTTAAATATTAACGAATATTTTAAATAGTGCGTATAATAGTTTATTATTACCTAAATTTTCCGGTATTTTTTAAATTTTTAATCTCGAACTTTATTTTTTAAATAACGTTAACGTTTTTTTATACCGTGTGTTTTGTTAGTACTTCGCGGACCGCAGCCTTGTTAATTTCCCGGTGGAAAAACGGATCGAAAGTCGTTTTATAAACTATTAAAATGCGTATAAATATAAAATATATAAATTTAATTATTAGTTTTCGAATAATACTTTAGCTTTATATTTTTACTTTATATTTTTTATATATTAACGATAAATAATTATCGGGGACTTAAAGGCGGCATATTTAAAAGTCAAATTAATAATAAAATAAATAAATATTAATAGTAGTTAAGCTTCCGGCTTTAACGAATAAAACATTTAATTAAATAAGTTTATTAACAATACGCTTTCAAGTTATTATTATAAAGCCATCGGTGATAAGTAAACTAACAAATTAACGATAAAAATATATTATTATAAATTAAAATACCGGCTTCGGTATAAAAAACTTAGTAATTTAAATAAATAAGTAATTATTAATAAAGTGGCAATTATAATAAATATGGGTTAAAATACCGGCTTTATCGAATAAAAGACCTAATTATATTAATATTGTTATTATTGTTTAAAAGCGTGGCAGCTATTAAAATTTATTATTATTAGCAGTATAATAGCTACCGGTCGTGCTTAATAGCTTAATAGCTATTAAGGTTTAATTCGGTATCGGTATAATTTTATTAAAGTTTTTAATAATAAATACGCGTAACGCGCTAGTCGTTAATTTAATAACGGCTATTTAAATAAATAAAAAAAGGAAGCTTAGCGGCTATTTTTGCAAACGGTAAATAATAACGATACTTTAAAACTACACATTACGATTAAAATAAAAATAACGGCGGAATATTATATATCCTCGTAAATTGTATATATTATCGTCGATATAAAATTCCGCGTTTAAAACTGCCTTTTTTAGTGTTTTAATTTACTAAAAAGCTTAATTTAACGGGTCCCGCGATCTTTAAATATATAACGGGGAGCCATTTTGTTTATATTAAGCTAGCGTAAATTTAACGGTTTTATAAAGCTTACGATATTTATTAAACCGACGGATTTATTTATTTAAAAATAAAAATAAAATATTATATTTAAATTTTATATACGAGGCTAATAAATAAGTTTAAAATTATTACGAATTTTAGTGGCTTAATTATAAAATATTTTATTATAAAATAAAAAATAAAATTAATTTTAAGCTAGTAAGTTATTTTAATAAATAATAAGCTTTAAATAATATTTACGGCGTAAAACACGGGCCACCGATAAAAAAGCGCGCTAGCGCTTATCGTTATCGGTGCCCGATTGTTACGAACATACACCCTTGCCAGAAAACAACAGATATTAGCGCTTAAAAAAGCACAGGACAAGGGACTATACCGGAACAAAAGGAACAAGACCACTGCAGATCATATAGCAAGGGATTACGTAACCAAGACCGGAAGCGATCAAAAATAATTAGTAAAATTTACTAATTACTATTAAATACTAACGAGCATTACTGATTACCAACCAACGTAAATAATTTAAGCGAATATTAGTAAGGGAATAAATAGATATATTAAGGACGGATTTCCTATATTATATAGATAGTTATTACCTTAGTAATTAATTTAAGTATTTATTTTACTTATAAATAAAGCATTTAATACGCTTTAACGACTATATTTATAAATTAGTTTTACTAGTTATTTTTGTTTAATATATACTTAGTTAGCATATTTACTAGCATAAACCCCAGCACTTTTTATACTTCGGTTTATTTTTAATATAGTCGTTATATTTTAATTATTTTTATTTAGGTACGTTATCCGAGTTAGTACTAAATAATATTTTTATAAAAAAACATTATATCTCGTAACGGAAGCGTCACCGATAACTTAACCGGAGGAGCGGACGTTTTTACGATAGTTAATTTATTTTAGGAATAAATAAAAAACCTGGCTTATTAAAACTAATAACTTTAAGCCGCCTATATTAAGGTTAAAAAAATAACGAACAGCTTACGGAACAAATTATTATTATTCCCAGCCCGGGAATAAGCACCGGCAATAATAGGTATAAAATCCTACCTTTATCCTATTATAATAAAAAGGAAGGAAACGTTTAGGCTTTTTTTACCTAGGCTAAAATATACCTTAAGTTTTACCGCAAATTTATCGCTACCGAAAAAAACAAAATCCTCGGCATTACGGGATTTTTTAGGGGAACCGTATTCGAGTAGTTCGAACTAATTATAAAAAATTATTTCGATAACCTAAGGAACGAAAACTAAAACGAAAATATTAAAAAGGTATTTAGACGCTATTCCGAGTTTAAGCGATAATTTAAAGCCATTTTCGGCAACCCTAACGAAATCCGTTTAGCTAAACGAAAATTTATATAACTACGCCAAAAAAGGTTAGCTACCAAATACGCCGCGGAATTTAAATAAATCGTATTACGCACCGAGTAAATAAACTACGATGCGATAATAATATTGTTTTACGCAAAATTACGAGACGATATTAAAAACAAAGTATTAAAAAAAAACCGTCCGGACGATTTTTATAAATATATAGAACGAGTTGTTAAAATCGACAACCGCCTATACGAAAAGAGACTAGAAAAAAAAAATCTAATATCCGACACTAACCTAATATTAGCAAAACGCGATACGGAGCACTTAAGCGTAACCAAGGATGGAAGCATAAGACTTTTTTTGGATAATATAGTGGACTAATAGATTTAGATGCTATTTAACGACGGATATAAAAAGATAAATTATCCGTTAAGTGTTATAACTACGAACGAATAGGATATTATGCCAACGAGTGTCGCTAACCTAAAAAGGCGTTTAAGCTTATACCGGAAGGCAAAAAGTAGTTTAACGCTATATAACGGGAGGAAATATTATATACGTTACTCTTTTGGACCGTATGTTTTAACGATAGTTATTAAACGTATAGGTTTTGCAAAAACGATAATAGATAATATCCTAAGGCACTACGAACCCTAACCGCCATTAGGCTAGGACGGTTAATATAATTCGGACCGGAAAAACAACTCGCAAACAGCGACGATAACACCTTATCCGGGTCAAAAAACGAAGTATACCACCAGACCTAATAAACTAAGAGTTAGACCTAAAAAGCTAAGTTAATAAACGACACCAGCAACGAGTCAAAAAAAAATAATTATTTTCGATAAAATAAGATTGCCGAAAAAAGCCTAACCTACGGAACCAAGGAAGCAAAGGTTATCGACAAAATGCTTAGCATCTTTACGACGGAAAAAATATTCGAGACTTTCCAAAATAAACAACTACGTATTTATAACGAAGTTATACTTTTTACCGCCGAATTATAAGGCATAAAATAACAGCTAGCAAAGATCTTTTAAAAAACTACCGATACGGTATAAAAACGACGAACCCTAAAAGCTATTTTTAGAGATAACCCTCGATTTAATATTAAAAACTTTAAGCACTACGAGATCGAGTAGTACGGATATATCGATTTAAAATGCGATAAACATCTCGAAACGAAATTTAAATACGGATTCTTTCCGCTACGTATAGGATATTTAGCTATTAGGAACTTTTATAAAATAGGAAAAATAGGCCAGGTAAAAATTAGGCGCTGCGACGCGAAAGGCTTTGTAATAATTATTACGTACCCTAACGATTTATCCCGATATTCGATAAAAAAAGACTAATCTTAGGTGGAATATATATACGACGAATATTTATATTACGCAATAAAAAAAGCCAAGGTATAGCGATTTATTAAGGAGCATTAGGCCGCAGGACGAATTATTATTAAAAAAACCAATAAACTAACGCAAAGCATTAGCAACCTGGTTAGGAGCACCAAAAATCGTATAGCACCACTAAAATACGAATACGACGTTATACGAAAACCAACGATAAAAATCACCACAAATAAACAAAAGGATATAAAAATTAACTGTAACGACTATATTAAGGATAAACCGAAGTATAAAGAAGTGCTGGGGTTTATGTTATCAGATACGTAAAGCGTAAAAGATATACTAAGCAAAGAACAATTGTAGAACTAATTTATAAGTGTAGTCGTTAAGGCGTATTGAATGCCTTATTTATAGGTAAGATAGATGCTTAGATTAATTATTGAGGTAATGATTGTTTATGTAGTATAGGAAATTTATCCGTTATATATTTATTTATTTTTTTATTAATGTTTGCTTGGATTACCTACGTTGGTTGGCGATTAGTGGTGCTCGTTGGTGTTTAGTGGTAATTAGTGAATTTTACTGATTATTTTTGATCGCTTCCGGTCTTAGTTACGTGATTTTTTGCCACGTGATTTGTAGTGGTTTTGTTTTTTTTATTCCGGTATAATTTTTTGTTTTGTGTTTTTTTAAGCGCTAATATTTGTTGTTTTTTGGCAAGGGTGTATATTTGTAATATTAGCTTTTTTTTTTATATTTTTTGTTTTTAAAAGATTGCTTGGTCGCATAAGTAGGTCGCTGGTGCCTATTCCGTGGTTTTTTCGTGTTTTCTTTTTATTTTTCCTTTTTTTGCTTTGATGGTAATGTATGCTTATTATATTAAAATCGAATAAACGAAAAGCTCCGGTTGATAATTTTTTTTCCGCTCGTCGCGTACGTTGTTAGCTTGCCTTTAGTAAATTAGGCTTCGAGGTTATGCCGTGCTTTCGTTATTTTGTTAAAGATTTTTTATGCGTTATATTAGAGGATATTAAAATATATTAGCGGTGTAACGCCGCTAGTAAATTTTGTAATGGTATAAAAACGCTTATTATTTTTTTTATTATAATTTTTGCAGAATACCATCGTTTGGAGAGTGTCGAGTCTTTGGTTGAATCGGAATTGTTTGATTTTTAGTAGCGGGTAACGGAGATGTTATCCTGTTTGGTTCGTTTACGCAAATAAAAAGCGATAGCTCGTAAACGTGGTTTAAAAATAGTAAAAAAGGAGGCCTCCGATTTAGACGACCTAAATCGTTTGGAGTCAAAGGCGGCGGGCTCCGCGCAATTTGCGGGCGTAATCGATATTATCGATTAGTTTTTTATTAGGCTCGAAAATACCTTTAAAGGTTTCGATCCTTAGTTATTGTTTAGAGGTATTAGTTAAAAGCGTCGTAGTTTTTAATATGCTTTTTAGGTTTTTATGTGTTGTTTTTAGGTGGGTAGCCTTTTTATTTTACGAGGAACTGGTATTTTCGTCCGATTTTTTTGTAGTTAATAATTTTTTTAACGTTGTATTTTGGCTGATTTTTTTTTATTTTTAGCGTTTGGTCGATGATCGCGTTCTCGGGTGCTAATTCGAATAAAAAAATATAAAACGTTGGGTGTTTTTTTTTTATAATTTTAGGTAGCTATAAGCGGTAATTGATTTTTGAGATTTGTTTGTCGACTTTAAATGGTCCGAGTTTTTTGAAGTTTAATTTGTCGTTTAGTCGTTTTGTTTTAATGTTTTTGCGTAGTAGGTAGACTTTGTCTCTTTTTATTAAGGTTGGTTTTTTAATTTTTTTTTTGTCGGCGTGCTTTTTCGTGCGTGTTTAAAGGGTAATAAGGTTTTTTTGGAGGTTTTTTTAGAGTTTTTTTAAGTTATCGATATATTGGATAGCGTGTTCCGCTAGTTTTTTTCCTGTAATAGGTTTTTTAGTTATATTTGGTTCGTAGCCGTAATTGGCGTAGAATAGTAATATTTTTATGGGTTTTTATATAATATTATTATAGGCGAATTGCGTTATAGGTAATAATATAACTTAATTATTTTGATCGTAGTTAATATAACAGCGTAAATATTTTTTAAATATTTAGTTGGCTCGTTTTATTTATCCGTTTATTTATAGGTAATAAGTTATCGAAAGCTTATAGTTTATTTTTAGTTATGTTGTGAGTAATTTCCAGAATTTTGATATAAATAGCTTATTTTTATCTAAAATAATTTTATTTGGTAGGCCGTGCTGGTATATTATAATTCGTAGGAACGTATAGGCTAATTTTTCCGTATTGCTTGCTTTTTTATAAGGTAAAAAATATGCGTATTTCGTGAGTTGTTTTGTGAATACTAAGACGCTGTCGTAAAAGGTTTTAATTAAGGGTTTTTTTGATAGTGGTAGTTTTATAATAAAATTTAAGGCGATAGATTTTTATGTTTTGTTTGGAGGTGGTATTGGTTATAGTTTTTTATAAGGCTTGTGTCGTATTGACTTTGCTTTATTGCATAAATCGTATTATTTAATAATTTCGCTGACGTAATGGCGTAGTTTTGGGCAGTCGAAATGTTATTATATCCGTTTAGTGGTTTTAAATACTCTTTAATATCCGCTGGTTAGTATAGAGTATATTTTTCGGATAAGCTCGTCTCTGATTTATTTTGGGATTATAATTTTCCTTTGGTATATCGGTAGTGTACCGTTTTTATTTATGATTTTGCTCGACTAATTATCGTAGTTGGTTACCTTGTTAGTGGCGTAAAGATTTATAGTGGGTATTAGGTTTCCCTCTTAATTATTAGCAAAGATGGTGTATGTCTCTTTGGGTGCTTTTTGATAGTGGTCTGGTCTCCGGTTAAAAGCGTCTGCTCTGCTATTTTTTGATTTTTTGCGGTAAATAATCTTAAAGTTAAAGTCTGCTAAGAATTTTGCCTATTGTATTTATTATTTATTAAGTTTTTTGCTTATCGTAAACGATGCGAGATTTTTGTGATCGGTATAGATTTTGATTTGGTAGTTGGTTCCGTTTAGGTAATGTTTTTATTTTCGGAATATTTCGATAATTGCGAAAAGTTTTTTATCGTAGATTTGGTAGTTAAGTTGTTTTTTGGTAAACTTTTTGGAATAGAACGCTACGGGGTATAGCTTATCGTTATCGTTTCGTTGGCTGAGTTGTCCGTTTATGGCGTAATCTAAGGCGTCGGTCTTAATTTTAAATTCCTTTTCGGGGTTGGCTATTTTTATGATTGGCTGGTTTGTGATTCGCTTTTTGATTGTGTCGAAGGCTTCCTGCTTTTTGTTGGTTTATTTGAATAGTATATTTTTTTTCGTTAGGTGTGTTAAGGGTATAGCGAGGCGCCCGAATTTTTTAATAAATATTCGGTAAAAGTTTGCGAGTCTTAAAAAAGATTTAATTTTTGTAACCGATTTCGGTGCCTGCTATTCTTTGACTATTGAGATTTTGGAATTTTTTATTCTGACTTTTCCGGGGGATATTGTGTATTTTACGAAGGTAATTTGTTTCCGGTGGAATTCGCTTTTTTTAGGGTTTATAAAAAGGTTTGTTTTTTGTAGTTTCCGTAATATAATAATAACGTGCTATTTATGCTCGTTAAGGTCTTTTAAATAAATAAGTATATCGTCGAGGTATATTATTACGAATTTGTCGAGGAATTTTCGTAAAACGGTGTTGATTATATTTTAAAAGCTTGCTGGTGCGTTGGTTAATCTAAAAGGCATAACCAAATATTCGAAATATCCGTATTTCGTCCTAAAGGCTGTTTTTTATTTTTTTTTTCCTTGATTTTGATTAGGCCGTACGTATTAGGCAAGTTTAGGGCAGTAAACCACTGAGCTCCGTGTAATTTGTTTCGTAAGTCTTTGATTAAAGGCAAAGGGTATTTGTTTTTGATCGTGATGTCGTTGAGTTTTCGGTAGTCGATGCAAGGTTTTTATTTCGGTGTTCCGTCTTTGCTTTTTTTCGGTACGAAAAGTATAGGGTAGCCTGCTGGCGATATGGATTTTTTGATTTATTTTTTTTCCGTTATTTTTGTGATATAGGTTTTTAGTACCTTTTCGTATTAAGGTCTTACTGGGTATATTGGCATAAAATATGGTTTTTTTCCTTTTTGGAGAGGTATTTTATAGTTAAATCGTGTGTGTTTTGGTAATCTTGTTTTTAGTATTTTATTAAATAGGTCGCTGAATTCTTTGTATTTTTCGGGAATTTTTTTTGTGGTGTTCGGCTTAATATGCTTAGCTGTGACGTATAGTCTAAGTGTTTCGTAGTTACGTAAAGGTTGGTTTTTTTAGTACTTGTTAGAGGTTAACTCGCTTTTTGGTATATCCCACTGGAATTGGCCTATGTTTTAGCTTATTTTAGGATTGCTTACCCGTAATTAGGGTATTTTTAGGACTAAATCGTAATCTGTAATATCCGTGATATCGCACGTAAGGTATTTAAAGTGGTTTTGGATATAAATCTAAATATACGTAGTCTTTATATTTACTATTTTATTTTCGTATGAAATAGGCTTTTTATCGACGGTGTTAAGTGCGTAAGGCGTTTTTTTTTGCTTTTATGGTATTTGGAGCTTATTAACGATTTTTGGTGAGATAAAATTTCTTTAAGCTCCCGTATTTATTAGGGCTCGTATATTATATCCGTTAATTCGCATTTATATCGTTAGGTGGTTCGTGATTGTGTTGTCGCTCCCGGTAGCGTAAATAAATTTTGTTTGGGACCGCTTTTGTTTTTTTAGAAATGGTTTAACTCGTTTCCCGAATTCCTAAAGGTAGAGCTGGATTTTTTTATACTAATTTTTGTGTTTTTTTGTTTATTTATGGTGATTTTTATCGTTAGTTTTCGTATAGCGTCGTGCTCGTATTTTGGTGATATTATGCGGTTTTTGGTGTTTTTGACTAAGTCGCTGGTGTTTTGCGTTGGTTTGCTGGTTTTTTTGATAGTGATTCGTCCTGCGGCTTGGTGTTTTTTAATAAGTCGCTATATTTTGGCTTTTTTTGTTGCGTAATATAAATATTCGTAATATATATATTTTATTTAGGATTGGTTTTTTCCCGTCGAGTATCGGGATAGGTCGTTAGGGTACGTAGTAATTATTATAAAGCCTCTCGCGTCGCAGCGCCTAATTTTTACCTGGCCTATTTTTTTTATTTTATAAAGGTTCCTAATGGTTAAATATCTTATATATAGCGGAAAAAATCCGTATTTGAGTTTCGTCTCGAGATATTCGTCGTATCCTGGATCGATATATCCGTACTACTCGATCTCGTAATGTTTAAAGTTTTTAATGTTAAGTCGAGGGTTATCTCTAAAGATAGCTCTTGGGGTCCGTCGTTCCTATACCGTGTCGGTAGTCTTTTGGAGGATCTTTGCTAGCTATTGTCTTATATTTTATAATTCGGCGGTAAAAAGTGTAATTTTGTTATAGACCCGTAGTTATTTATTTTGGAAGGTTTCGAATATTTTTTTTGTCGTAAGGGTGCTAAGTATTTTGTCGATAGTTTTTGCTTTTTTGGTCCCGCAGGTTAGGCTTTTCTCGGCAATCCTATTTTATCGAGGGTAGTTGTTTTTTTTTGACTCGCTGCTGGTGTCGTTTATTGACTTAGTTTTTTGGGCCTGATTTTTAGCCTATTAGGTTTGGTGGTATATTTTATTTTTTGACCCGGATAAGGTGTTGTCGTCGTTGTTTGCGAGTTGTTTTTCCGGTCCGAAATATACTAATCGTCCCAGTTTAGTAGCTGCTAGGGTTCGTGGTTTTTTAGGATATTATTTATTATTGTTTTTGCAAAACCTATGCGTTTGATAACTATCGTTAAAATATACGGTTTAGGAAAGCGATGTATAGGGTACTTTTTTTCGTTATATAGCGTTAAATTATTTTTTGCCTTTTGGCATAGGCTTAAATGCTTTTTTGGGTTGGCGATATTTGTTGGCGTAGTATTTTATTCGATCGTAGTTGTAATATTTGATAGATGACTTGTTTTTTTGTGATCGTCGTTAAGTGGCATCTAGGTTTATTGGTTTATTATGGTGTCCGTAAAAGGTCTGGTTTTTTTAGTCTTTGTTTCGTCCGTTGTTTTGGTGCTGCCGGGGTTTTCCGGTGTTTGCTAGAGCTTGAGGCTAGTATTTTGGCGTATATTTTTTTTCGGCTCGTCGTGCGTATAGTTAATTGTCGATTCGCACGACTAATTCGGTATATTTATTAAAGTCGGTAGGTAGGTCGAGGATTTTGCTAATCTCGTTTTTGACTTTTTTTTTAAGCCTTTGGTAGTATAGTATAATACGCGTATCGTCGGTATAATCGAGCCTAGCGACGATTTTTTTGAATTCGGTGGTATATGCTAAAGCAGACGTCTTTTGCTTAAGGGTTTTAAATTCCCGTTCGGCTTGTTTTTTCTCGTTAGGATTTTAAAAAAGTAATTTAAGCGCGGATTCGTATCCGGCGTAGGATCTAAAGATTTGTCGTGTTTTTTCCTTGTATTGGCTTAAGAGCTATTTATTTTTATTGGCTTTAGAAAGGTAAGGTTTAAATTATGCGAGGGTACGTTTTTTTAGAAAAAAGGCGGCGTATATAATTCGCTAGAGGTTATTTTGAAAGCTAGATATATGGAAGGAATAATATACGCGGATTTGCGCGAGGTATCCCTTAAGTCCTTTTAGGGTATTATCGTATATAGCGGGGGTGTTAAATTTTAATTTATCGTGCTTAGTGACTAAAATAATAATAATGTTGGCTGCTTTTTTTATGGCGTTATTGGATTCCTGGAGTTCCTGGATAAGCTTGGATTTGTTATTCGTGGCTTTTTCGAGTCGTCGGATTTTTTTAAGGATTGCGTAGTATTAATCTTTGGTAACCTCGAAGTCTTCGCTATCGGAGTCGATGCTTATTGCCTGAGTTAAAATATCGTTTTAAGGGATCTCCCCTTTTTTGCTATTATCGTTTTTGCTGACGGTAAACATCCTGCCGAATATTGCTTAGTGTTTTTTTAACGGTAAACGTATTTAAATAAGAGTAATCAAAATATAACGACTATATTAAGGATAAACCGAAGTATAAAAAAGTGCTGGGGTTTATATTATTAGATACGTAAAGCGTAAAAGATATATTAAGCAAAAAATAATTATAGAACTAATTTATAAGTGTAGTCGTTAAGGCGTATTGAATGCCTTACCTATAGGTAAGATAAATGCTTAGATTAATTATTGAGGTAATAATTATCTATGTAGTATAGGAAATTTATCCGTTATATATTTATTTATTCCCTTATTAATGTTTGTTTAGATTACCTACGTTGGTTGGCGATTAGTGGTGCTCGTTGGTGTTTAGTGGTGATTAGTGAATTTTACTGATCATTTTTGATCGCTTCCGGTCTTGGTTACGTGATCCCTTGCCACGTGATCTGTAGTGGTCCTGTTCCTTTTGTTCCGGTATGGTCCCTTGTCCTGTGCTTTTTTAAGCGCTAATATCTGTTGTCTTCTGGCAAGGGTGTATGTTCGTAATATTAACGTAAAAAAATCTAACTCCACCTTTAGGTACGACACTATAAAAAAAGCCAGTAACGATATAGCATTATACGAACGACGAAAAAACGAGACTCGAACCTAAAAAAACCAACGAGTACTTATACGCGCCGAAAAAAAACGCGCCAATAAAAAAATTAATAAGAACTCGGGAAACGAGTTAGACTATTTTTAAAAAGATAAAAGCGGTCCCAAATAAAGTCTATTTGCGCTACCGGGAGCGATAGCACGATCACGAACCACTTAACAATATAGGTGCGAATTAACGGATACGATATACGAGCCTTAGTAGATATAAAAGCTTAAAGAAATTTTATTTTACTAAAAATCGTTAATAAGCTTTAAATATTATAAAAGCAGAAAAAAACGCTTTACGTACTTAACACCGTCGATGGAGAGCCTATTTTATACGAAAATAGAATAGTGAATATAGAGACTGCGTATATTCAAATTTATATCCAGGACCACTTTAAATACTTTACGTGCGATATTACGGATATTACGGACTACGATTTAGTCCTAGGGATACCTTGGTTGCGGGTAAGTAATCCTAGAGTAAGCTGGAATATAGGCCAATTTTAATAAGATATACCAGGAAGCGAGTTAACCTTTGACGGGTATTAAAAAAACTAACTTTTACGTAATTACGAGATATTTAGATTATACGTTATAACCAAGTATATTAAGCCGAATATTATAAAAGAAATTCCCGAAAAATATAAGGAGTTTAGCGACCTATTTAATAGAGTATTAAAAACAGGATTACCAGAGCATACACGATTTAACTATAAAATACTTTTCCAGGAAGGAAAAAAACTATATTTTATGCCAATATACCTAATAAGACTTTAATACGAAAAGGTACTAAAAACCTATATCACAGAGATAACGGAGAAAGGATAGATTAAAGAATCTATATCGCCAGCAGGCTACTTTATATTTTTCGTACCGAAAAAAAGCAAGGACGGAATACCGAAATGGAGACCTTGTATCGATTACCGAAAACTTAACGATATTACGATTAAGAATAAATACCTTTTGTTTTTAATTAAGGATTTATAAGATAAATTGCATGGAGCTTAATGGTTTACTGCCCTAAATTTGCTTAATGCGTACGGCTTAATTAAAATTAAAAAAAAAAAAATAGAAAACAGCCTTTAGGACGAAATACGGATATTTCGAATATTTAGTTATATTTTTTGGATTAACTAACGCACCAGCAAGCTTTTAGAATATAATTAATACTATTCTACGAAAATTCCTCGATAAATTCGTAATAATATATCTTAACGATATATTTATCTATTTTAAGGATTTTAATAAACATAAATAGCACGTTATTACTATATTACGAAAGCTATAAAGAGCCAACCTTTTTATAAACCCTAAGAAAAACGAATTTTATTAGAAAAAAATCACTTTCGTAAAATACGTTATATTACCCGGAAAAGTCAAAATAAAAGATTCCAAAATCTTAGTAATTAAGGAATAACAGGCACCGAAATCGGTTACAAAAATTAGATCTTTTTTAGGACTCGTAAACTTTTACCGAATATTTATTAAAAGATTCGGGCACCTCGCTATACCTTTAACGCACCTAACGAAAAAAAATATACTATTTAAATAAACCAACAAAAAATAGGAAGCCTTCGATACGATTAAAAAGCGAATTATAAACTAGCTAGTTATAAAAATAGCTAACCCCGAAAAAAAATTCGAAATTAAAACCGACGCTTTAAACTACGCTATAGGCGGATAATTTAGCCAACAAAACAACAGCGACAAGTTATACTTTATAGCGTTTTATTTTAAGAAGTTTACTAAAAAACAATTTAACTACCAAATCTACGATAAAGAATTTTTCGTAATTATCGAAGTATTCCGGGAATAAAAACACTATTTAAGCGGAACCAACTACTAAGTCAAAGTTTATACCGATCACAAAAATCTCGTATTATTTACGATAAATAAAAAATTTAACAAACGACAGATACGATAGGCAGAATTTTTAGTAAACTTTAATTTTAAAATTATTTACCGCAAAAAATTAAAAAATAGCAGAGCAAACGCTTTTAGCCGGAGACTAAACCATTATTAGGAAGCACCTAAGGAGATATATACCATCTTTGCTAATAATTAAGAGGGAAACCTGATACCTATTATAAATCTTTACGCTACTAGTAAAATAACTAATATCGACAATTGGTCGAGCAAAATTATAAATAAAAACGGTATATTACCGATATACCAAGGGAAAATTGCAATCCCAAAACAAATTAGAAACGAGCTTATCCGAGAAATATACTTTATACCAATTAGCGGATATTAAAGAATATTCAAAACCACCAAACGGATACAATAATATTTCGATTGCCCAAAGTTACGCTATTACGTCAGCGAAATTATCAAATAATGCGATTTATATAATAAAGCAAAGTTAGCACGATATAAGCTTTATAAAGAACTATAGCTAATACCACCTCTAAACAAAATATAGAAATCTATCGCCTTAGATTTTATCGTAAAGCTATTATTATCAAAAAAACCCTTAACTAAGACTTTTTACGATAGTATTTTAGTATTTATAAAACGACTTACGAAATACGTATATTTTTTGCCTTATAAAAAAATAAGCAACACGGAAAAATTAGCTTATACGTTCCTACGAATTATAGTATATTAGTACGGCTTATTAGATAAGATTATTTTAGACAAAAATAAGCTATTTATATCAAAATTTTAGAAATTACTTATAGCATAATTAGGAGTAAACTATAAATTTTCGATAGCTTACCACCTATAAATAAACGGATAAACAGAACGAGCTAACTAAATATTTAAAGAGTATTTACGCTATTATATTAATTACGATTAAAATAATTAAGTTATATTATTACTTATAGCGCAGTTTGCTTATAATAATATTATACGAGAACCTATAGGAGTATTATTATTTTACGCTAATTACGGCTACGAACCAAATATAACTAAGGAATTTATTATAGGAAAAAAACTAGCGGAATACGCTATCTAGCATATCGATAATTTAAAAAAACTCCAAAAAAACCTTTAAAAAAACCTTATTGCCTTTTAAGCACGCACGAAGGAGCACGCCGATAAGAAAAAGGTTAAAGGACTAACCTTAATAAAAGGAGACAAAATTTACCTATTACGCAAAAATATTAAAACGAAACGATTAAGCGATAAATTAGATTTTAAAAAACTCGGATTATTTAAAGTCGATAAACAAATTTTAAAAATTAATTACCGTTTATAGCTACCTAAAACTATAAAAAAAAAACACCTAACGTTCTATATTTTTTTACTCGAACTAGTACCCGAAAACGCGATTATCGACTAAACGCTAAAAATAAAAGAAAATTAGCCAAAATACAACGTTAAAAAAATTATTAACTATAAAAAAATCGGACGAGGATACTAGTTCCTCGTAAAATAGGAAGGCTACCTACTTAAAAACAATATATAGGAACCTAGGAAGCATATTAAAGACTATAACGCTTTTAATTAATATTTTTAAATAATAACTAAGGATCGAAACCTTTAAGGGTATTTTCGAGCCTAATAAAAGACTAATCGATAATATCGATTACGCCTGTAGATTACGCGGAGCTCGCCGCTTTTAATTTTAAACGATTTAAGTCGTTTAAATCGGAGGCCTCCCTTTTTATTATTTTTAAACTACGTTTACGAGCTATCGCCTTTTGTTTACGCAAACGAACTAAACGGGATAACGTTTTTATTACCCGCTGCTAAAAATTAAGCAATTCCGATTTAGCCAAAGACTCGATATTTTCTAAACGATAGTATTTTATAAGGATTATAGTAAAAGAAGTAATAGGCGCCTTTATATTATTATAGGATTTACCAACGGCGTTATACCGCTAATATATTTTAATATTTTTTAATATAACGCACGGAAGATTTTTGACAAAATAACGAGAGCACGGTATAACCTCGAAGCCTAATATACGGAAAGCAAGCTAACGACGTACGCGACGAGCAAAAAAAAAGTTATTAACCGGAGCTTTTCGTTTATTCGATTTTGATATAATAAGCATACATCACTATTAAAACGGAAAAGAAAAAATAAGGGGGAAATAAAAAAAAAACCACGGAATAAGTACCGGAGACTTATTTATGCGATTAAATAATTTTTTAAAGATAAAAAATATAAAAAAAAGAGCTAATATTACGAATATATACCCTTGCCAAAAAATAACAAATATTAGCGTTTAAAAAAGTATAGGATAAGGGATTATACCGGAATAAAAGGAATAAAACCACTGTAGATCATATGGCAAAGGATCACGTAACCAAGACCGGAAGCGATCAGAAATAATCAGTAGAATTCACTAATCACCACTAAACACCAACGAGCACCACTGATCACCAACTAACGTAAGTAATCCAAGCGAATATTAATAAAAGAATAAATGGATATATTAAAGACGGATTTCCTATATTATATAGACAGTTATTACTTTAGTAATTAATCTAAGTATTTATTTTACTTATAAGTAAAGTATTCAATACGCTTTGACGACTACACTTGTGAATTAGTTTTACCAGTTATTTTTGTTTAGTATATACTTGGTTAGTATATCTGCTAGCATAAACCCCAGCACCTTTTATATTTCGGTTTATCCTTAATATAGTCGTTACACCGATAAACTTTAATATTAGCTTTAATATTACGGTTTACCGTAATAAATGGCCCGTGCCTTACGCCGTAAATATTAATATAGCTTCTTATTTATTAAAATAGCTTATTAGCTTAAAATTTACTTTACACCTTATTTTATAATAAGGGATCTAACCGCTAAACACTTAAAATCGTAATAATACCCCGATTAATAATATTATAAATACTATTAAATATAATTTAAATTATTATTATAACACTTTATAATAATAAAAATCTTCGGTAATAAATTATATTTATTTACCGTAAATATCCGGGCATTACGCGTGCCGTAAAGCAGTTATTATAAAAGGTAGGCAAAATACTAAATTTAATATACACCGAATTAGCTATTATACGCTAGGATATAAAATTTTTACAGACCGAATTAAATAAACACAGGCCGGATAAGCGTTAAATAATTATTTTTAATCCGAATAAAGTTTTTACAGCTTTACCATAGGTCCGCAGCGCTTAAAACGTGCTAAATAAGCGTATACGTGCGATATTATACAAAAAATAAATCCCGATTAAAAATTATTTCGAGATAAAACCACGAACGGTTAAACGGACACGTAAAAAATAATAACATATTTTTTTAAATTAATTTAATTATATTATAATAGTAAATTATCATTTTATCGTATTTCAAAATATAACATTTATCAATTAAACACGTTGCAAAAAAGGGTATATTGCAAAAATAAATTCGGGCGGTTAGGTAAATAAGGTATTTAGGTGCCAAACATACTTCGTATATAATAACTACTTATTTAGCAATAAGGCACTATTTCGCAAAATCTTATATGTCAGGCCTAGGTAACTAAAAGATTTATTATCATTAAAAGGTATTAATAGTTGGCTAAAAAGCCCTAATTATTTAAGACTTATTATAGTCGCAAAGTTAAGGCAATTCTAAGATATTTAACAAAATTTTCAAATAAAATGTGACTGGGTTTATTTTAAAAAGAAAATAAACCGTCCGTCCATTAAAAATAAAGGCATTATTTAATACCCCGCCTAATTTAAAAAAATATCCGTGCTTACTAAATAATGCTTAACGGAGCAAAAAAAAATTTAAACGGTGCAAACGGTTAAAAAACCAGCTAAATTATAAAACAGAAATTATATTTATAATAATTACAAAATAATTATAAAAAAAAGATAATTATAAAAAAAATAATTATAAAATATTAATTATTTAAATAGCGTTTTTTTATTCCGTATTTGCACGCGTTTTTTAGATTATTTATGCGTAATATTCGATTTAGTATTATAAAAATAATAAATATAAGCGTACGAATTAGCGAGGTTTATATTTAATAAGTTTTTAGTAATAATTATTTAAATAATCGGGATAAAATACGTGCTAGCGAAAAAGTTAAAATGCGAATATTTTAAAAAAGACGCCTTAGTGGCTTTAATAGGCTTAGGATAATAAAAATAAAACTTCGCCTTTATAAAGCTAGTTTTAGTTTTTTAGTGGCCGTTTTAATGGTTTAAATATACTAAAAAACGCAGTTTTGTCGGCGTTAACTACGGAAAACTATATTTTTAGCTCGCTTTTATCTTAAACTTTACTTTTAGCCTTAATAATAACTATATTGCCTTATAATTGCTAATTTTTATTGCTTATAATAAAAAATGCGTTAATAGCCAAAGTTGAAAATAATTTTTAAGCTTTCTAGTCTAATACTTTAAAGTAGCTTTTTTTTAATCCTTAAAAATTTGTTTATAAAAACAGCCAAACAAATAAAAATCTTTGTTATTTTGCAAATAAGTTTTTATAACCAAATTATCCCGTAATATAGCCGGGTTAAAATAAAATCTATTAAATCCGTTAAATAACTTTATTAAGCTCCAGCACCTTTCCATTTATATAAAAAATAATTATATAGCAAGCATATTACGGGCCAAGGTTATAATACTAAATTATTTAGCTTATATTCCTTTCTAAAATTATTTAAATATTTTTTTAATCCGTAAACTTATATAACTATCCTATTATTATTTAGGAGCAAATTAATATAAACTAATATTTACTTACGTTTATTTAAAAAAATAATAAACAAAAAGCTCGTATAAGGCCAAAAAACTCTAGTTAGGTTCTTATACACAAATTAATATTTTAAAATAATATATATAATAATAAAAATAAACCAAAATTAAATTTTAAATATTTTATATTACTTTTTTATATTATCTTAATTAGTATATAATGCTTAATTGGCCTGGTTTTATTTATCGTAAGCCTGCTAATATAATAAATACGCTTTTATAACCTTTTTAATTACTTTAAAATAATATAATATATTAAATATATTTAGTTTAAGGTATTTTGTAACGACTATACTAAGGATAAACCGAAGTATAAAGAAGTGCTGGGGTTTATGTTATCAGATACGTAAAGCGTAGGAGATATACTGAGCAAAGAGTAACTGTAGAACTGATTCACAAGTGTAGTCGTCAAGGCGTATTGAATGCCTCACCTATGGGTAAGATAGATGCTTAGATTGATCACTGAGGTAATGACTGTCTATGTAGTGTAGGAAATCCGTCCTT
>JALYBT010000220.1:0-27073 GCA_023510015.1 Pestalotiopsis sp. LF_19_12 | reverse complement strand
GATTGGACCGTGTCGTTGCACGCACTATATGCACGCACATCTGGATATGGTATATGATCACAGCGAAAAGCCACAAAATCACACACACACCCGTGTCTGATATAGGCAACCTGCTCACTGAGTGAAAATGCCAGAATGCAAGGTTTTGTTTTGTATGAGCTATTAGATAGAGTCCAGGGTCCCGTCTCGATGGAAAGAAAAAGAGGCTTGGCAAGCGTTAGGTCGAGCGCCACGGCATGACCGTCCGTCTGCGAAATCTTGACGCCAGTCACGAAATAGAGTTTCTGCCCGGTGATATCGGCGCTAGAAGAAGCTCAGAAGATATCAGAGAAACCTGGAACCAAAGAAAAACATGTGAAGAAAATTCCCGATTCAGCAAGGTTCAGAGATAGCAGGAAAGCGTAATAAGCAAATACAAATACGGAATCTCTATATACAAACGTACCTGCATACCGTACACTAGAATTCTGTTCAATGGAGTCAGCAAAAAATGGTCGATTCGGCCCTATATAGCTGTGGGACGACGATTGCTATTACGACGACCAACGAATAGTCGTCGGTTATTTCGTCATTGCGCTTGTATCCGTTCGCAGATCCTGAGACTGGCCAAAACCAGCCTCAATGCAAAAAATTTCTCCGTGGCTAGGTAGGAGAATCGTAGATTAGTTGGTTGAAAATGGTTGAAAAGGGCCTGCGCGAGATCCCCCAAAGGTCCCCGTCAAAAACTCTGAACGGTCCGATACGATTTTGTCCCCCTACTACTAATAAAGCCAGGGCGCCTGTCTCTACTGCCCTGTGCGCGCGATAGTGTAGCAGAGTCGTTAGCCTTTAAAGGCCTCTCGCACCCCACGTGTCTGGCGAATCGATGGTCTAGACTCTGGGAATATTCATCTCTCGAACAGCTCCTGGCCCTCTCACGGTGGTGCTTGCTTGAAACGGTAAATACCCATCCGTGAGTTGTATGAGCGAGCTTCGCCGCAGCCCGTGGGTTCCACCGTAATCATCCTTGCCGTCTTGGTCCTTCGGGTAAAACCGCTGTCTGCAGATTTGATATTCCCAACGTCTTGCTGTCTTGGGATGAGGCAATGTCAAGAGATGGAGTGTGATGATCTTTGCATTCGAGAAGAGGGCTGAACCCTATTCCGAGTCTTGGCTCTCTCTCGGCGGACGGCAGGGCTACGTAGACAGGCAGCTCGGTTCGTGAGAATGAGGCAAGCCGGCCGGTCAGGTGCAGAGAGGCTCGTCTCATGGCTTTCTGCACCGCGGGTAGCTGCGTCATGTTGTCACGTCTGTTAGAAACATTTACGAACGAGGGGCGTTCCTTATCGCTCCATTGAGTGGTTGCTGATGTCAGTCATTCGCTTCCGTGCTGATTCCTGAAGGGCCAAGATTTAATTGTCCTGCCAGAGTGGATCCGGGACGGGCAGCACAGGCTTGTCACGGAAAGATACAGCACGAGCCCGTCGGTTGGGATTTGTTAGCGTGCGGCTAAGCATTCGATGGCTTCTTCGTTTCGTGATATCTTCTTATCTCTTGGGTACTCGCTGCGGCTCAACCACGGCCACTTTTCTGATGGACGCCGCCATGTGTTCAAACGTGAGTCCGTCCTGGATGTCGGCGTGTGCTTGTGTGGATAGTACGGAGTATATGAGAGGCGGTGCATGCGTATCTAAGCAGGTGCTGTCCTACGTCCGTATACACCTGGCAACCTAGGTAAGTAAAGAGGAATAAGGAGGCAGGCTCGTCTCGCTCGGCGGGCCATGCAAGTTACGAGCGGCTGGCTGGAAGTGGGCATATCCACACACTTGTCTTGGTGCCCGTCCAGTAGGTAACAAGCAGCTGGGTACGGGAGATAACCAAGGACTTTGGTCTCATGGAGGCTGCGCAAACATAGGCAAAGGGGATGGACTCGCGTTTGAATGTTTTCCCTCTGGCGACCATTTGTCGAACCCGGACTTGCTTTTGCGACATGCATTGGCGATCGGTGAGTAGAAGGTGGCTATAATATGTATGATCTTGACAATCTTTCGTGGGCCGTGCAGGAAAATCGTCCCGAGATCGTTCGACGGGGTCGTGCAAGAGTCGCATCCGGTATTGACCAGCGGCTGTCGTACATGACCAGATGCAACTCTATTCGCGGACCCGCTGTGTTAGAAACAGACTTTCGCCCTCACAGACGACGACAGCAACTTCCTTCCGGGCTTTCTTTACGGAGGTCACACAACAAGTCTCGTCCGGTCGATGGACTGATAAGTTCCGATCGTCTCATCTCATCCCATGCGCGCAGTGAATGCCTGGGCCCTGGGCTCTGGGCTGGGCTCTGGCTGGCTGGCAACAATGTCCGGCTCGGCTGACAAGGACCGGTAGATTGATCTGCCGCCGAATTATTCGGCTACGGCCCTCCTGACTGCTGAGGCCCTGCGCGCTCCCCAAGAGGAAGACATGGCAATGTCGTGTCAGGCATTTTCCTCAATGTGCAGTTTGCAGCAATATCCTCACGATCGGCAACCGGCGGCGCTACTACGTGCAAACAACTCTGGGCGTTGCTGCAAAAGAAATGCGATGGTGCAATGACAAGAAGGTCGCAGAGATCCCACGGCTTCCAAGACTCGATCATCCCTGCAAGCTCCCGTCCTTGGTTTCTCCACTACCAGGTTTGGATCGCTGCATGGGTTTCGGTCGGCACTGGGCAGAGTTGAATGACAGCTTCAGGCTCGTGGGCCTTGTAAAATGGATATTGGAAAATGCTCCGTCTTCCGTAATAGCACGACGGAGCAAAGCGCAATGAATGGATCGCTCTTCTAGTGTTGTAGACCGTTTGTCTCGTACGCTAGGTTGGCGTTCCGTACTCCGTACTCCGTATAATCTGTACTGAAAAGGGTGAGCTCGAAACGATCTGCACATCAGAGATCACTTACTTCCTACAAACAGTACGAAGTAGTGGATCACGAAATACTCTGTACACATCCCATGCCCAACAAACTCCTGGACATGCCAAGAATAGCCGCACCCGTGTTGGTAGTCGGGAGGTAGTATTCCATTCACAGATGACTTTGATGAGTCAACGAGAAGGTTGTGATCGACTTTCACATGGCGCATCTCGTACTCGCCGAGAACTGGAGCTTGTGGCTGTTGGCTTGCCGCTTGGATGACTTATCATGGACTTATAGGGCTGGTATGAGATCCAATCGGGCAGCCTGATAATGAGTGGCCAGGGCAAAGTTTTTGTGATCAATTACATCAGAGAGGGCAGAGGACTCAAGCTTCCGACTGTCACTTGCTAGTTGAACCTTGAAGATGACTGGCCACTTCCTCACATAAGATTCTTCCATCTTGATAACACATGTACGTGAGGAAGTGTCATCAGCGTGCGTACCTACCTAGAGATGGCGCGAGACGCATTCAGGGCCGCAGCGTGTGCGATTCGCTGAGCAGGCACAAAGTATGTGCAGACGGGTGATACTCGGCGCATGCAAGATATCTAAGCAATGGAGAGGAAGTCTGCTGCTCAACGTTGCACTCTGGGCAGCGATGTGTATTACTGTAAGACATGCATGAGGCGTATATACTAACTAGCTGCGAGACAGATCTGTCAGTCAGTCTGCCTCTCAGCCGCGTCCCCAGTATTATTGCCAGACAGGGTAATCCGAATCGACAACAGCTCGTCGGCTCGTATGTTTTCCTCCTTGTCTAGATGGTGGACTGCTACTTTATGATAGATGATATGAGCTGTAAGGAGTTTTCCTTATCATCGGGACCAAACGGGAATAAGTCCCACGGCCGGAGGGGTCTGTAAATCTGTCTGAAATTTGTTACATGTCGCCGCTAGCTTCGCACGAGTCACGCAGTGCACAGTTGCTGCTATTTGGCTGTTCAGGTGGCCCCCCAAACTTGAATCCCATTCCCGTTTTCTTCCCCCCTGGACCGCAGGGATGGCATGTATTTTTATAGCAGCCGGGCGCCGCGTCGGTACTTTGCGGGAAAACGGTGGAAAACCCCCACCATGACAGAAAAAAAAATCCTCTTGGCCTGCCTTGGACGGAATGAGCGATCCACTGGAGGAAACAAGAATGCCTGACCTGTCGTTTAGCAGCCCGTAGAACAGAACAGGGAGCCACATGCAAAATACCTTACCTTTGCTAACTTTTTAGGAGGGACCCCACCAAGATTGGGCTTTCCGTCTGTCTCTTCTGTTTCTGGCTAACAAGCGATTTGCTCATCTGGGCCCTGCCTTGTGGCTTTGGACAAGGTCCTTGGCAGGTACCTCGTGCGATTGCGGCCGGCGCAATGTTCCAACGATTCATTTTCGCCGCTCCCGTTTGGCTGCTGCTGCTGCTGCTGCCGCCGCCATGGATGTACCTACCTACCTACCTACTCATCAGCCGGGTTACCTGCTCACTGGTCACCATTCAGGGTTCACGTATCGATGCTTGGGCCTTGGGAGCTGTTTTGTAGTGGTAGCAGTAGATAAAACTATCGTGGTCCCACCACGGACTGCTCTTGTCGACTCTTTTTTCCCTCTTCCTTCTTCTCTATTCATCACTTTGCTGTATAGCCTAGCTTGCAATCGTCATCGCTGCTTTGCGATCAGTCTCGCTCTCTGGCGATTCTGTCCATGAGACTTGCCTACCTACCTAGCCCACCCAACACCATCTTACCACTTAATTACCGCTTTTGCCTCGCAGAGGTGATCGGCGCACAATTGCGTCTTTAGCTTGCGCCGACGTTGCTAGTCATCGCAAACTGCTCGGGCGTCTGCCTTTGGAGTAGCTCAATATGCCGTCTTTTAACCCCTTCACCGCAGGCCATCGCCATTCCTGCACGCTTTTCGAGATTCGGTGGGTCTCCCTCACTTACACACATGCTCTGACGTATATAATGCCGTCTTTGACTAACACACAAACTTTGCAGTCTCGAGAACGACTTTATCGTTTTCCGTGGCAACGAACACGAGGCTGCTGGCCAGCTCCTCAAGGGAAACGTCGTGCTTTGTCTCAGGGAACCGCTCAGAGTCGAAGACGTTCATCTCAGACTTCTAGGAAACTGCCGAATTGCCTGGATCGAGGCGAAACAGACCCCAACCGGAATCCACAACCAAAAGGTCGACAAGACAACTACGATATTGAAGCACAGTTGGAATCCCTTTATTGGAGGACCCCAGTCCCACGGCCAGATTCTTGCTGCCGGAAACTACGAATGGCCATTCGAGCTCCTACTTCCCGGTGACTCAGCAGAAAGCGTGGAAGGCCTGTATCAGACAAACATCAGCTATGTCTTGAAGGCGACCGTCTCGAGAGGAAAACTCGCCAAGAACCACCACGCATATAAGCGTGTCAGAGTCATCCGTACTCTGGACCCGACCGCCCTCGAATTCAACCACGCCATGAGCGTAGAGAACATTTGGCCGAACAAGATCGAGTACTCGGTTGTCATTCCGCAAAAGGCTCTCGTCTTTGGCGCTACTGTTCCGTTGGAGATGAGATTTACGCCGCTTTTGAAGGGCTTGGATATGGGCGAGATTACAGTCAAGCTCCTCGAAACCCAAGAATTCAGCGTTTCCAATGTCGGCGCTGCTTCGAAAACCCACAAGACCGAGAGAGATGTGTGCACCTGGACATTTGAGGTCAACCGTGACGAGAGCTGGAACGATAACATCAACGAGACGGGTCAGGACGGCTGGGCTGTCAACAAGGAGCTGCCACTGCCAAAGAAGTTGACAAAATGCCTCCAGGACTGCAATGTCCACGGAATCAAGATTCGACACAAGGTCAAGCTCACTGTCGCACTGAAGAATCCCGATGGTCATATCTCCGAGGTAAGTTTGGGCTTGTTGTGTTTTGTACTCTACACCTGAAGGTGCTAACCATAAACGTAGCTGAGAGCAACTCTCCCCGTGACCATCTTCATCTCGCCCAACATGCCGCTTGACGACGATGGCAACCTGATTTCCCAGGATACACCAGAGTCATCATCGACTGAGAGAAGGGCAGATACCGAGAGCGGCAACATGGCACCGCCCGGATATGGTATGCATGTTCTGGATCAGCTCTACGACGACGTCGACCCCAGCGGTATCATGACACCTGGCATGATGACCCCGGGCGGCCTTCCCAGTGGCTTCCAGAGCGGCTTCGCCAGTCCCTTCTACTCCCAGTCTCGTGCGGGATCTTCAGAGAACCTGGCCGCGCTGGCTAGCGGCGCAGTGACGCCGGCAGCTCTCAGCTCGCGACTTCAGAACGTGTCGCTGGATCAATCCCGCAGGAACCAGTCTTTCACCTCGGTTGGATCTCACTACTCGCACTCGGGCACAGCAACTCCTTTCCTGCAGATCAACGACGGAGACCACACGGCAGACTCATCGCAGCCACACTCTACGGAGCTGTCTCGTCAGACTAGTGCAGAGGAGCACTCTGGTGGTGTCTCGGGGCACAGCACGCCCCCGGAGCACGTCGACGTAGACTTGGCGCAGCTGAGCAAGGTCCCCAGCTACACGACGGCCACGAGGACGCCGCTGCCGAGAACGGCCAGTTTTACGGGATCGCTAGCCCTCCCCGACTACAACTCCGCCATGAGTGCGCCCACGTCTCCCTCAAGGACGCCCTTTCACGAACTGCACGACCCGTTGGCAACCATCACAGAGGGATCCATCGCAGGAGGATCTCGACTTGAATCCAGCGCAGCGGGAACAACCACTGAGCCTGGAACGAGAACGCATTCGCGAAGCAACTCTCACAACCGACGAAGCCACTCTTCACTGGGGTTCAACTTCCTGCACCGCTCCAGCCCGGGTGACAGCCACGGCGAACGTCACTTGAGACTGACGCAGCAAAGGAACGGGCACTGATCTGGAACGCCTTCCATGAAGAGTAGTCAGCTCTCTTGAATGACGCGAAACTTTATAACGAATTACATTGCATAACGCGTTGGGTACTATAAACCCAACGAGACGGCGTTCTTGGGGTAGAAGCGGAGATGAAATTTTCCAACAGCATGACAGGCGTTTTCACTTGAATACGATAAAGGGGCAGTACTAGGGTGTGGATGGATATTGGATAATGGGACGGCTGTAGATAGCAGTCCAGCGGATGTGCAGCGGTGGAGGATGAAACTGTTGCTTTGGAGGAGTCGCAGCAATTAGTGCTACTTGATTATCGCAAATATACCCCTTTGGTTACATTAGATTACAGCTGGCCTAGAGGTCAATACTATGAAATCTCATCTCAAGAAGAACGCGCTTGAATTGTATTGAACAGTTTGTGCCCAACTTGACATTGTCATCCCATCATGAACGCGTGTGCAGGTGGTAACTAGATGTAAGTTACTGATCCATGAGCAGCGAGAACATAGGAGGGAGGCCAGTAAAAGGGATGCGCCATGCGTCAAGTGGCGTCGATGCGAATCGGATCCAAGGCCAAGGAACCTCTGAAGCTATTCCGCATTCATTAGACGATGGCGTGCTTCTCAGGCCGATAACGCGCATGAAGAGAGATAGGACAAGCACGTGGGGTAATTTGGGACAAGACACTGACGTCATGGTCTTCTTTTGCGCCAGGCGGTTTCTTTCTTTTCCTCAGTGTCCCGCCAAAGCGGACGGCGCCGTTACACTTGGGCGAGCTTCCAGTTGGGCGGTTACCGGTAGAGTAGTGTACCTAGAGTTGTTGGTGGTAGATGCACGATGCAGAAGAGGACAAAGGGGGAGGGAGGGAGTGGCATGACTGGCCTCTTTTGTGATGGTCTGCCTTTTAGACAGATGTATGACCTCAATAATTGAAGGGAAGCACCCTATCAATTGACGTCTTGTTCCCTCTCTAGCACGATTCGAGTCAAAGTGCCGGTCAGTCAAAAACTTGCTTGCTTGCTTGGTATTTTCCCGCAGCTGAACGGCGTCACTGGCTCTTTGTTTTACAGGGTCTCCGTCACAGCTCCCACATTCCTGCCCGCCCGTCGCCCGCTTGGCTTGCTTGGTGGTCCCGATCTCCAGTCATTTTAGATCGCCGGCAGGGGTCCACCTGGCTAAAGTGCTCTCGAACTCTAACACCCTCGTCACTTCACGATACCTCCTTTTGAGACAAGATCACACTCCAACTCGCTCCCTCCTCAGCAGGCCGTCCTATATCTTTATATACTCGACACCTCCTGAGTCCCTTGACGTTGCACTCCTCCCATTTTCATCCTATAGTGCAGCGCACCGGAAAGCCAAACAAAACAACCTATACCCCTACGCAAACAACCCCAAATCTACGCCCTATTCCGGCCGATCATACCACAACCCCGCCATCATGAGTGCAGACACCAAGGAGATGCCACTGCGACATGGCACCACCATGAACAGCATGGCCAGCACCGACTCTGCTGTTCCCGAGTTCGACCCCTCGACTGTAAGTAGAACTTGTCAATGAAGTGTATTCTCTGTGGCGCTTGGACTGATTCTCTATGCTGCTGCAGACCGCTGGCCTCCTCGCCGAACGACTCCAGGCATGGAAGCACGCCGTAGGATACCTCGAGAACTATGTCACGGCCGTCGAGAAGGCCCATTCACACCACTCCAAGGAGTATGAGAAGGTTCTCAAGACGATCTCTCAGCCTCTTAAGGAGGGCAGGCATTTCGACCAGGGCCTGGGCGGTGTAGCCGGCTTCTTCGAGAACATGCGAGTCAACACACAGGCCATGATCAACTCCAACACCGAGACCGAGAAGACTCTCAAGGGAACCGTTCTCCCCATCCTCGAGAGACTGCACAAGGAGATCAAGGCCAAGGTCAAGGAGGTCGAGCACGGCGCCGGCAAGAGCGCAAAGGAGGTCGAGAAGGTCCGGAACACTACTCAGAAACACATTGAACTGCTGGGCCAGCACAGCGCATCCTTTGAGTCGACCGGCGGCAAGATGAACCCGACCGAAGACCCCTACTGCATCCAGCGCGGCGTCTACCACCGTCTGAACAAGCAGGTCATCGAGGAGAACAACCACCGCAACGACCTGATCCATTTGCAGGAAAACTTCCAGGCGTTCGAGGCCCATGTAATCCAGGTCGTCCAACAGGCCATGGAGGCCTTCAATGCCGTGGCTGGCGGCCAGGCCGAGAAGACGCGCGCCCTCTACGCCGACATGCTGGGCGCCGCTCAGAGAATCCCGGCCGATTTCGAGTGGATGGGCTTCCTCCACCGCGAGGGCGCCAACCTCGTCAACCCCGACGACCCGCCACGAAGCGTCGATGCCATCAACTTCCCCAACCAGAACCACCACTCCACAAAGGCTCTGATTGAGGGCTCGCTGGAGCGCAAGTCGCGCAACAAGCTCTCATGGGGAACCCAGGCGGGCTACTACGTTGTCACCCCGTCCAAGTTCCTGCACGAGTTCAAGGACGACGACAACTTTGCCAACGACCCCAAGCCCGAGTTGTCCATCTACCTCCCCGACGCCGTGATTGGAACTCCCAGCGGCGAGAAGTTCAACGTCAAGGGCAAGGACAAGGGTAAGGGCATCGGCAGCAAGCTGGCCGGAACATCGGAGCTGGCATTCAAGGCGCACAGCCCTGCCGAAGCCCAGAGATGGTTCGAGGCCATCAGCACAGCTGCAGGTGCTGGCGCTACATCTGCGGCCTACGAGAGCACGCCGACTTCGCCCGTCGTGTCCAACGAGGCTACCTCGCCCGCCAACGAAAAGACCGAGGCAGCGGCCCTCAAGGAGCAAGAGGCGGGTGTGACCGGTACCAGCGGCACGAACACGCCGTCCCCTCTGAGCCGGAGCGGCACCATTGACACCAAGGCCGATACCAAGACGGCTGCCTAGAGACACAGCGCGTCGGCTATATCGAGACGAAAGAGCTCGATCTCGCAAGCCTGGGAGCGGGAGAAGGCGCGGAGGCTCACTCGCGACTCCGTCTAATGAACCAGAGATACGAATCACTGTCGAAGCACGATACTATGGTATATCAATATTGGAGCGGTGCGCACACGGACGTTTGGCCTGGCTGTTGAACTTTTGTTGTTACGTTCCTTGCTCTTCATTCTCATTTTTCGATGTCCAATTAATTCAATTCAAAAACGTTTTTTTGCTGCTCGAGATTACAAATGTGCTTGCTTACTATACCGACATGCCTTTCGGTCTTTGACATAATATCGTTAACCGAACCTGGCGGGCTGGGGGTGGCTATGCATCTTGACAGCTCTCTGTCTGATTGACTGAAGGTGGAGAAGTCTGACAAGTCTTGATCGTGGTCAACTGCACCCTCGGAACTGCGTCATGAGCATGCCCTCGATATGACCACCCACTAAACAATTCGTCGGAGCTGTCAATATTGGGTTATGCATACGCAAGTCACTTGGTCTTTTGCTGTAAGTGACATGTGCCCATGGCGGCCAAGTCTCAAGCAGGACGTCGTGTATGCAGCGAAAAAAGACGCCCGTGAATCAGCCTCGCCAAATGTCAGATCATCACCCCGACAGAGAGAGCAGCATGAGAACTAGGTAGACAGGTATAGCGCGCCCTATAAAGGCGTGTGGGAGTGGCTGTGACTCCGGAGACTTTTTGTCCCTCTCTTTCTCCTCTCTGCGTGGCTTGGGTTATAGACGACTTTTTTCGAAAGTGCAGTTTTAGGGGCTGTACTCTGGTGTAAGGCGGATCTTATTCACGTCCGAAGAAGGCAATACCGACTCTACGCGACCACGATGCCCATTCTGTGGCTATGATGCCAATTCGGAAATGCGTCCCCGGCGAGGCTCTGTTATGGAGAATGTGAGATGGCTTTTTTGCTGAAGAAGTCTGTTGCTGAAATCGTGACCATGCAGGAGAATACTCATGTGGGACTCCCCAAGCGAGAGGTGGGCAGTGACTTGAAAGCGAATGCACGAGTAGTTGGAATATTGTTTGCTGTACATTTTCTTTATCGTCTAGGTACTCGACCTAGCATCGGTATGTATGTATGCACGTTGGACAAGATCCGGGGAGCAGGCATTCCTCAAGAAAGCCTGTGAGCCCCGGCCTGCTGCTTTCTTTGTATTGTATCATACTGCCTGACGAGGCTGCCTCGAGGCGGAGGTGGTCCAGATCCCAAAGTCCTGCCCGATGTGATTCCATGGAGCCTTGTTTTTGCCCATATCTATACCGGAAGTGCTCTTCTCGCCACCGGTCTCTGATATTGCTCGGCCGGTAGATTGAAGGGGAAAGTCGTAATTTTTGCAGGTTTTGGTAATCCTTCCTTTGAACCCAAAAGAAGAAGGACCAAGAATCAATATGACGAAAGCTTGGGAGACCTACGAGGCCATCATCAAGGACCTCTACGCCAAACACACCCTGGCCACGGTCCGCGATATAATGCTGAATCAATACGGATTCAACGCGTCGTAAGAATCTCCTTTTCTTCCCAGACACCCATCCAGAGACGTATATCCTTCTGCCTGATGCATGCATGTCTATTAATACTCTGGGGGACAAAAGCGTCCGCGCCTACAGGCAGAAGCTCGACGCCTGGGGCTGCACAAAGTACAAGAGGCGCGACCGGGCAGCGTCTCGCGGCAGCTCCGGCGACGGGCCTCTGGAGCAGCAGCATCCTCCTGCTCAGCAGACTACCAGGACGGCGCCGCGCCAAGGGTACTATCAAGATCAAGCTGGTGCCGCCCGAAACCGTGATGCTTCTTACGACACCTCGGCGGCGGCGGCGACGTCCGGGAATGTCTCGTATGTACTGCCGCCTCAGCAACAACAACACAACGTCGGCATGAATAGCAGTGACTGGGCGACCGGCGCGAGGTGAGTGGTTTGCCGAAGGCGAGATCTTCCCTCTCTCAAGTTTTGACTGACGTGAAGACATAGTTACCCACAACAGCCGTCCGCATTGCTGTCTCCCAGTTATGGCACCTCGGCGAGTCCCGGGTTCGCCGGCGATCAGAATTCATGGTACCCCTACCAGGTGCCGCCGAACAACGGATACAGTTACTCCGGAGTGCCGCAGGACTGGGAAATGCTGCCGCCGGCGGCGCCAGTCGCGTATTCGAGGGCTTCCGGGGGGAGGTCCCCGTACCCAGACGAGGATGAGGAGGAATAAAACGTGGAATAGGAGAGCCTGAACAACGAGATATGTTGGAATGGTAGGATATCAAGAAAACTTTGGGGAAACGAGACTCGGGTTTGTTTGGAATCGGCCTGGTCCACCAGAAGGGACCTGGATGAGATGGGCTGCTGGGAAATGGTCAAAAGCGCGAGAATGAATGAATGATTCAATGGATTTATGCCCAGTTTAGTGCGGTTTACATGGTCAGGAATGTTTGAAAACCTATCCCTGGCTTCCAGGTTCCCATCTTGGTCGCAGACTCTCTCTGAGTGCAGATAATATCAGAACGGTGTTTTATAGTGTTATTGACATGTAGGCAGTAGCTCATCGTCTTTAGTGTATATTCTATGTGTCCGTTCCGTACGTTACATCAAGACTTGGTTTGCTATTATATCCTATATAATTGGAACTTCTCCTTCACAGCGAAAAGGATTCCCTTCCACCCTTGCAGCCGTGATGAATCTTCCCAGATCTTCCCACGGAACTCACCCTATGCCTATCCTGGCCCCAACTCAATCATTTAGACCTCATGATATAACATATCTGCGAGCGTCCAAATGCGGCTGAAAGTCGCCAAGGCTCTTGGGCTTTTCTCGGTTCGGATGACAGCCTGCAGATGTCCGTCATACCCGGGGGCTTACTTTCCCTGCTGACGATACCCTTCTTTCCGGGACCCCGGACAATCTATCGAGTTCTCCAGCGGAGCCTCGCGTGGTGACTAGGGTTTTGTCTCTGCTGGGATAATTCAAGCAAGTTCATGGGAAGGGGGCAAATATCCGTTCTTACCTAGATCTGCAACACCCTGAACAGCAGTCTGTAAAAACCACAGAAGCTTCTTGATGAGCCGTGCCGCCATCAGAGGAAAATTTGTATCAGCGAACGAGGCTTCTCTCGCTTCTCCACACCATACTCTCTCACGAGGCTCTCACATCCCCTGCTCAAACAAAAGATCCAAGAACGTTTGCCGGCGGCTTTCGTCGATGGCGGTTTTTCCATGTCATCCTTGTGACAAAGCTGCGCCTCTGCCATGTAGGCTAGTTCAATTCTGGTCGTGTCTCGACCTAAACTTCTAATTCATTATTCTTTTCCAGGCCAAGGCGCGAATATCTCCCAGTATCTAGACCGAAGAACAATTATATTTGGAAGCCAGCCTCGGATATCACCGCTTACGTGGGCTTCACATGCCCCATGTTCGTCTCACAAAGATTAATCACCATAGAAAGAGTTGGGTCGGGAAGATATTTGGCCTCCAACGGAGATGACATCACTACTACTATGATAGACTACTTGCAACGGCGGATCTCTCCATCGTGGTCTATTGTATTCACATGGAAATGTTCAATAGGGGAGTCCTAAGCGTCCAAGTAATTATTCACGGCCAAGGCCATGTCAGGATGCTTATTGCCCACGCGCCAGAATGCCGCAAATAATCTATCAGGGTCTACATTAAAAAGCCCTCATATTCACCAGTGTTTACCTTGACCGCGGTTTTCTCCGGCCTTCCGTTTCTGCTGCCAAACCAGGCGTGTTGAAGAGCCTTCTTGACAGTGGTCCGTTCCTCAGGGCGCTCGTATCGCACCCCACGGAAGGTATACCACTCTTCAGCCTTGTCCACGCTGGCACATTTCCTTCCGGGGCTCGGTTGTAACATGCTTAGGAGTAGATCTGCAAAGACATCTACCTCGGAACGCTGCATTCTGTAGACATATTCAATCATGCCATCGCTCGTCTCTGTGCATGAAAGCTGGTCCCTGTCGTCGACTTCGGGATGCACAATGGGCATCTCGTCCTCCGCTCTCTGCTTCTTTGCGCTGTGGCACGAGCTCTTCTCTTCGGGAGCCCGACGCTTAATGCGGGCGCTGCGTCTGGGAGTCCGGAGCGAAGTGGACGGCGGCCGCGAACTTGATCTCGACCTTGCCCTGGACGCATCCTCCGGGTCTTTCTTTGGGGACGGGCTGGTTGATGTTCGTGACCTTGGACGAACGCGCTGAATATCTGAAGAGAGTAGACCGCGAGATCTCATTGTTTCAGGCATCTCGTGCCAAGTCTCCTCAATGGAAAGGAACTCGTGCAGGAGATTCGGGAAGCCCAGCCGGTCTTCGCGATCCTGCAGCAACAAATCCCACCCGTTTCCCGTCCCTGGAATAAAGGCCTTGTTACGCCGCGGCCGCGTCGACATGTTTGCCTTCCAGTCGGGGTCCCAGTCTGGCGACAAGGGAAAGTCGTCTTCGGAGTCGCCATCATCACTGTCGCTGGCTGCTGAGTCCAAATAGTCTCCGACGGCCTTGCGGAATGTGCGCTTGGAATCCGTCCTCCTGTATCTTGAAGTCGTTTTCTTGAGGTCGTCAATCCAGATGTAAGCATATCTGACCGCCTTTCCGACATTGGACTCAAGAAATTCCATGCGATCCGGCTTCACGATATCAGCCCTTGTATTCAAGATTCGATCAGAATGCCAAAATCTTGGACCAAACACCCAGCCGAGCCAGCCAAGAAGTGTGGACGTTGATTCCATCCGGGGCAAAATCTCCCTTCCGGTGCGTAATAGATACAAGCACGCCCCAAGAGACCAGACGTCACTCCAAGTACCACCCGTAACATCAAAGTGCCTGATCTCGGGCGCACTGTAGCCACTGCGGTGTACTATCGCAGGGTTCAGCAGGGCCGAGGACTGGCACACCCGCCCAAAGTCCGCGAGAGCCACCCTGTCCGTCCGAAATGCACACTCGAGGGCGCCCAAGTCTGCCCGGGCCACCAGGTACCGAGGCCCATGGTGAGCAAAGGTCCGGATCAGAGACTTCACCTTTCGCGTCTCCGGCTTGGGGATGTATTTCTCGAACAGCTCCGCACGCGTGACCTTCCACATCCACTGGCTTGCGATGACTCTCATGATCTTCTGCGGGCGGATGTCGCCGTGGACGATCCCGTTCTGGTGGAGGTATTTGACTGTACTGGCGAGATTGTAGCAGAGATCCTTGAGGTATTCGGGCGTATCCAGTCCCGCACCCTGGATCCTGTCCAGGAGGTTCGGTCCGAGGACGGGCAATACCTGACAGAGATGATGTCCGTTGGGGCCGTCGAGCCAGAACTTGTCGATGGGCATGATAATATGATGCGGTAAACCCTCGTCCCGGGCTCGGTCAGCCAGCGCCTCGACCTCGGCATTGTCGTGCCATCTCAGGTTCGATGTATCGGCAGCGAAGATCTTCACGGCTCTGTAGTACCGGGAATAGTGGTCAAAGCAGAGCCAGACCGTCGACGATGTGCCGAATCCCAACTTGTGCAGCACCTCGAAGTTCTTATCCACGTCCAGGTAGTCGCCAATATGAATGGGGTGGAAGCCTCCAGGTTTGTAACGCTCTAGTTCTTCATACTGGGTCTGTAAATACTCCCCAAGGGGCTCGTAAATATTCTCTTTCGTGATATTTGACTTGGAATCGACTGGGAAGGCATCCGAGTTCGTGGGCGACTTTGAGAGATCAGACTCTACATCGCCAAAGTAGGACCCATCCGATGGTGGCTCTTCGGGATCCATCGAGTTTTCCAAGAAAGCAACAGCACTGCGCTGAATTTTTTGCGTGGCGATGACGGTAATGAACCAAAGACGTGATGTTGGAAGTGCTCAAGGACCTTCATTCGTTCCTTCTCAAGATCTGATGCTGGAAAGTGCGACTCGTCGCATAAGTGTCGGTACTTGTTGCGCGCTTTGTCCTCTTTATACGAATTCTCGAGGCATCTTTGATACTCGACCCTAAAGACATTGTGCACTTGTTCCTATAATGACAAAGCCCCGGCCGCATTGAGACAAATGGTCCGTGTGAG
This sequence comes from Pestalotiopsis sp. LF_19_12, assembly GCA_023510015.1. Lineage (NCBI taxonomy): Eukaryota > Fungi > Ascomycota > Sordariomycetes > Amphisphaeriales > Sporocadaceae > Pestalotiopsis > Pestalotiopsis sp. LF_19_12. The sequence goes on along the minus strand of JALYBT010000220.1, from coordinate 11,202 downwards.
AATATACTCGTCATTTCGAGTCTTTACGAAGAGGAGCCTCAACTACGCGCCTGAGAGATTACGGCCAAAGGAATACTGGGATGCCTAATAGGGGTGCTCTTCAAGTTCTCGTAGACTCGATTCTTGTGACCGAAACCATAAAGTCTCGTATCAAATTGTCAACGGAGGTCGAGTTAAATTATTCGGCACGTGTTTCCTGGGATAGGCGCTTTATGTACACACGTCTTCCGCGAAGCCATTCCTAACAACAAAATGTGTCTATTTGGCCAGTAGCATTGGATGGAATCACATCACTTGAATGCTCAATTTTGACACGCGAACGCGTATTTATATTACAGAATTTTCTGAGGCGGTGGGCCTTCGGGAACAAGAAAAGGAAGGGGTACTCGGTCCAATCTTTCTGCAATGATCAGATCACCATTCAATGTTCTCTCTGGCCGCATCGCATGGGGCCTTGTTGTCTTTGTAATTGTATACCGTGCTCGAATGTCCGGATTCGCCCCTGCTTGCATTAACTGCTGTACAACGGCAAGAAATCCATTTTCTGCTGCTGCATGTAGTGCTGTCTGCCCCACGGGGGTTGGTCCTGCATTGACATCTGCCCCTGCCTGAAGCAATCGCTCTACTACTTCCAAGTGACCATTTGCGGATGCTGCTTGGAGCGCCGTGTATCCTCCATACTTGACGATTTCGTCTTGCAAATTGACCCTCATCCGATACAGCTGCTTTATCGTGACATGGTAATTGGTTCTTGGGGCTCTTTGCAGTGCAAAATTCCTTTCGCCTTGTGTCGCTCCTGCGCCTCCTTCTGCGTCAGCTTCTTCCAGTTCGTGTATTAGCCGCTTTAACATGGGCAGGTAGAGGCTTTGTGTAATAATTCTGGTATCAGTCCAATCCCCTGTCCGCTTCCAGTTGACATCTGCGTATTCTCGAAGTAATTGCTCTACCGCGGCAAGGTCGCCATCTGCCGATGATTTTTGGAGCAAAATATTTTTTTCAGGCTCTGGCCTGGTCGTAAGAGGGTAAAGGCGGTTAAGCTCGACGTAGACTTTCAACAGCGCCTGGGCAGGAATTTCGAGGTCGGCACCAGAATTGAGGAGGAATTGAACACAATCCATGTGGTTTTCTTTCAGCGCAAGATACAGCGGGTTGAAACTGCCCGCTGGAAAGTTTGGATCGCTCTTGGCGTCCCGGATGAGTGTCTTGCACACTTCTAAATGACCTTCACGAGCTGCAATTGACAGTGGCAGTGACTGCAACGGCAATGCGCCTGGCATCGGAGGCTTGCTGGGCTTGCTGGCGTCTATACTGTCTATACTGGCAGCCGACAGACTCTTGACAATGGAAACATGCCCGAAGTGACTAGCAAGTTCGAGGAGCCCCCACCCTTGACAAGAGCGTACAGTTGTGTCGATGTTCATGCATTGTCTCTCTTGATCTGGCGGGCTGCCACGTTGTGCATCTTGCCAACATTCTGGAAGCAATTTGAAGAAGCCGTATCTGACAATTGCAAACGAAGCATACGCTTCTGTCTCGTACGATGACCAGTCAGGATAAATAGAATACCCCCTAGTAGTGTTAAGCCAGGACAACCACGAACGGTAGGCTGGACTGCTATCATTGGGATGCCCCAGGAATTTCCTGAGCAGAAACATGACACCAGTCCTATTCATTAGCGCTGGAATGCCGTCATGGTAGCCCAAGTCCATATGCTCGTCTTGATCTTCGCATGACTTCTCGATGAAAGTGACGTGGTGCATCCAGTTCTGTACAGCATAACCAAACAATCTGTCATCGTCAAGGAACACCGGAGTGCTGTACGACCAGGTTATGCGGCCATGCGCCGCCCCTATTCCTTTCTTTTCCATTTCCCATACTCTCTGTCGGCGAGAACAGTTCAGTTTAGGCAAAGCGTCGTGATGGATATCTGAGGTATTTGCAGCTCCGACCAAGTGCCCAGTATGCATAGACTGCGCAACATCAATGAGGACCAACGCGCTCACACAACTAGCGTGAGCATGTGCTTGTAAGGCGTTGAAGTGGTTTTCCAGAAAATACTCGGACACAGATGCATGACAAAATTGCCACTGATTCGACGAGCTCAGTGTCAACAGGTTGGCGCACAACTTGAGTAAAATTTCCTCGTCGCAGTAGCTCAGGACATAATCTTCGTCGTGAGTCTCGGGTGTTTTATGAGGAGATTCCAATGTCCTCTTCATGTAGATGACCGGATCAATGCGGACAGCTTGTACCAGGAACCTCGAGGTGGGAGGCTCTTCCAGTGCTAACATCCACAAGATAGCTCGTACAACAATCAGAAATTCGCGCTCGCTTCGTTCCTCCTTGAGATGTAGGTAGATATTGTCGTATGCTTCTTTGAGACCATTAGGCAATGTCCTAAGACGCTCCGTGATATCTTCAGGAATCGAGAGCCTCAGCAATTCATCGATATGAAGCTGCGCCAAACGAAACCTATAATTATATTGACTCCGCGTTAGCAAACAGATTGGATAATTGGTCATAATCCAGCACACAATAAGTCTCTAGCTCGGCAAACCATGTGTGGGTTCAGGGAACAGGTGTCACTTACATTCCCTGGCTCCTTCCTAAAAGCTCCTGGACGACCTTATTTTTTATTTTAGGTGTCCATGCAGAATGATCGTGTTGACGGATCTTTTCGTTGACAAACTTGTCAATATCTTCCCAGTTGTTGTGTGACCCTACCTCCACCACGCTCTTGTTGAGGATTGATTTGATATCAATATACGGGCGACTGGAAATGAAGATGGCCAGGCGCGCTCCGCTGTTCTCCATCAACCTATCGAGTGTTGCGATCAGGCCGCTTCTGTCGTCTTCCACACATTCATCTAGAGCGTCAATGATGATGGCGACACGTGGAAAGTCGCTCAGAGACTTTGTGAGTTGCTCCTCGCAAATCTTCTCGTCGAGATCTTCTCCGCGACGATTGCATTCATTGTATATTCTCTGTAGCTCGGATCGTATCTGTCCAGACTGTTGAAGAGACGTTGACAGTTGTCGGACCAGGCTTCGAAGACACTGAAGCGCAGAATTTCGAGAAGAGTCGTCCCGTTTGAAGTAGAAAAATGCAAGACCTGCATCCATTTTCCACCTTTCCATGACCTCTTTCGTATGGTCAATCACCTTGGAGGTAAGACACGTCTTTCCGGTGCCACCTAGGGTATGGTAAGCAAGATCCTCAAGCGAACTATCAGTATCAGTCGACCTACTTTCACCTTGAAGCCACATCAGGGACGGGCCGCTTATCGCATCCCATTCTCGATAGCTGTCGTGTTCCAGGAGCCAATTGCAAGTGCCGTCCATCCGCTTTCTCTGTTCATCTTTGTGATTCTGAGTGAATGGGACAAGACTGATCCATTCCAGAACTTTTTGTTCTCTCGCGATCTCGACCACTTCCAGAGCTCTTGATATCCGTGTCCTGTCAATATCTTTTACTGCTGACTCAAGCTGCGCTTCGAGATCGGCAAGCTGGCTTTCTTCTTGCCCATATGCCTGGATAACAGAGCTCATCATTCTATGCACTGTTCCCTTATTCAGAGCTTCAGCGCTATCTGACAGCATTTCCAAAGTAGCCTTGTATATCTTGATCAAGATATCTTGGATTTTTTCGAGGTAGTCTAGAGGTGTGTTCGCGCTGCTATACAACACCTCGTACAGCGCTCCTTTTGTTGCCGCGTTGGCAACCTTGTCTGCCACTTGCAACATGATGTGCACTAATGATGAGTCTTGTCAGTCGACTACCGTGAAGCGTGCTTCGGTTATGTACCCAATACAAGCGCGTACAAGCGATTGTTTTCGAGGGTGATACGGAAGACGAAGTATTTTCAGAACAAGACATACCTTGTTTTGCGTCTTGCACTGGTATCTGGAGGACAGCTTTCACACAAGGCCACACCTGTTGAACAAGCGACGGGGCAAAAGAAACCCCAAGATCCCCGGCAGCTGTCAGGGAGTTGATGCAATCAACGACCTTGTCCTGAACTCTAACGATCTTCGCCTCTCCATCCTTTGACTGTATGGTTATGGTCCAAGACTTATGTTCCCACTCTGCCTGTCTTCGACGTAACGCTGTGACCAGATCCGAGGTCACGACTGAAACCGTAGCCGATGATTGCGAAGATGATTTGCCGCGTTCTGCCAAACCCATGAGACTGTTTTGGCATTTCTTGGATAACTGGGTGAATGCTTGCTGCCAAAGACCGCCATGGAACGGCGGTCCAGCCGGCAAGGACTCGGTCTTGGGCTCATTGTTCACGGGGGAACTGATGGTCTCGCTTGTTGTAGGACGCGAACTACCGGCATCATCAACATCGCAGACGGCGGGTGCCGAAGATCCACCAGCTACAGGAACTCCCTTGTGGGATTCACTATCGCTCTTTTCTTCCTCCAGCTCCTGGCGGGACTTATGCACTGAGTCTTGGGATGAGGTTATGGCCACCCTTGAGGAGTCCGTAGAATGGTCCTAGGAGCCAGGTGTCGGCGGCGAGCTCTGCTCATGAGATTGCCAAATCTTTCTGACGCGCTTTTTGGCGCGCCGAGACAAACCACGGAGCAAATCTCGCATCTTGATGACGCTCAAAACACGGACTATAACTTGAGATTGAATTGAGCCAAGCACCCGAGTCAGGTATCACAGTCTCCGTAATGAGGTGAGAGCCTAACAGAGACCACGACCACATCGATTTGAGCAGAATCCTCAAAGGAGCCCCTCTTACATGCAGCCCTGAGGAAGGTGCCCTCGGCTTGTGCGCTGGCTGCACGGTGGACAGAAGTTGCAGCTTCTCCATCAGAAAAAAGGTCCTTGGTTGGAGGGTCCAAATGGTGAAGGCCGACATGAAAGCGGGCAAGTGGCGATCTACGGGCCCTCTATACGGAGTATGTGGAGCAGCCCAACACATACATCTTCGACACGACGCCGTGGATATAGTGTTCAACAATATTGAAGATATCCCTGCAAATCGACTATGGGCATTCTTTTCCCGTGGACTGGGTTTCTTTCTTGGACATACTCGAGTGATCATTCCAAGCAACAAGATATATCTACAAGGCACCTTGTACCATTGGATGAAATCACAGAATACTGAAAACAGTCCTCGTATAGTCTTGACTAGGAACCAAAAACAATATAAACCGACCGCCTAATGATTTCACTCATTGGTTATGAAACTGCAAAATCTCAGACAGACGATGGTATTTAGTGCTGGGCATCACGGTCCTATAGGATGAATACCGAACGTGGGACTGACCCCTGCACCTGCACATCTCACCTCACCTCACCTCACCCCTCAGTCTACATTCTAGTACTACTTGCAAACATAGAGGGGAATCGACCTGTCATTTCTCATTCTAGCCACTGCAGACCCACGAGAACACACTGCTCCCGGCCCTCTGCACCATCCCCATCCCAATGGAGAACCTACTCTACCTCCCCCACAGCGATGCCCCCTCGACGCCCCTAGACAGGAGCGCCCTCCTGCTCGAGGCCCTCGAGACCATCGTCCGGGAGTACCCGCCCCAGGAGACCTGGGCCCCGCCGCTCAAGGGCCTGTGGAACGGCCCGACGGGCATCGCGTACCTGTTCCTGCGCACCTCGGCGGAGCGGCCGGGCCTGCTCGTCGCCGGGCGGCCCGCCCGCAGCTGGGCCGAGGCCTACCTGGGCGGGACCCGCGACGCCGCGGGCATGGCCTTCGCGCCCGCCGAGAAGTGCGGCGTGTCCTCCGAGGCCCTGGCGTACCTGGCGGTCCGCGCCGCCGTGTCCGGGGACGATGCGGCCGATGTCGACGAGTTTCTCGCCCGCGTCCCCGCCGTGGTCGGGGGCCCCGCCGAGGTCGAGTGGCACTCGGGCCGGGCCGGGATGCTGTATCTCGTCCGCGCGGTGCGCCGCTGGTGTCCCGGCAGCAGTGCCGCGCTCGACGGGGCTGCGGCGCGCCTGCGGGCGAGCATCGTGGCCGACGGGCCCGACTGGGCGTTTCACGGCAACCGGTATATCGGTGCGGTGCACGGGGACATTGGGACCCTGACGCAGGTCGCGCTGTCGCAGCCGACGGACGACGAGAAGAAGAAGTTACAGGAGTGGCTGGTCAGGCTCCTGGACTGGCAGAAGGAGGACGGCAACTGGCCCGTCAACGAGCAGGTCGAACCCCGGCCGTACGTCCAGTTCTGCCACGGCGCCCCCGGGTTCGTACAGAGTCTGCAGTCGATACGGCCTCTCTTTCCGGATATTGACGACCGGATTGGCGAGGCAATCACTCGGGGCAATGCACTCGTGTGGAAAGAAGGACTTTTGAAGAAAGAGCCCAACTTGTGCCATGGGGCTTTCGGGAATTTTCTGTGAGTTGCCATCTTTGAATGACACTCGAGAGCCTTCAGCTGATATGTTGGTAGATCACTCCCATTGGACCAACGGGATGTCTTCCTCGAGCAGTCGACGCCAGCGAGCATCGCTCAGGCAAGGCTCAAAGATCCATCCCAGTTTGAAAAGGCAAACTATGGCTTCGAGTTCTCCCTACTCACTGGGTACTGGCCTGGTGCCGCGTGGGCATGGCTTGTCAGCGAGAAGCCCGAGGCGGGTTTCATTGGTTATAATGATTTATAAAAGTCATTACCTGCGTCTGGAAGGGCAGTCGTTTGCGGGGTCTGAGCTGACTATGGAAGGACATAGTCACCCAACTGGATTCCCAGAGTCTTTCTCTAGAGATGCATCCCCCTGCCGACGGAAAATCGCATTGTTGGGTGAATATAGAAGCGGCAGTTCTAGTTTTTGGCAGAGCTTGCAAATGGCCTCTTGAGATCAATAAATCAGGCAATTAATAAAAAAAAGCGATTCGTCAAAAAGAGGAACGACGGTGATTCGAACACCAAAAAACGTTGGCTGAGGGAGAGCGGCTCAGCCAGAGAGGGAGTTGAATACTACCTCATTTACTAGGACCAGAGCGATAAACCACTACACCATTGTGTCCTGTGGTTTCGTGGAGTGTTAATAGCATGGGCTTTCTTTCATCTTGTAGGGGAACAGTCTGGTATTCAGAGGGTTCGTGGCCTGCTGGTTCGTACTTGTCAAAATACGGTGCAGATGCTGAATCGTGCGAGCATATGGTTTAAGATCGCTGTGAGCGGTGTGAAGCGTGATGGACTTGGGCAACGAAAGGAGGAAACAGTGCACATGCGGCGTCAATTTGATCCCGAAAAGTTTTGTGCCAAGGCAATCGCTTCTGATTTTGATGTGAGATATCTCTAATGCGCCTTGACGACTCCGGAAGCGTCTGCCTGGGCCGTAATCCTCTTCTTGTACGCCTGCACATCTCCGGGGAACTTCCAGACTGTGCCATTCTCGCACACCCACAAGCTCGTACATACGGTCTGAAGCATAGTGACATCGTGGGACACCATGAGTACACCTCCCTGGAACGCCTGCAGAGCCTCAGCGAGAGCATCCATTGCCTCGATATCGAGATGGTTAGAAGGTTCGTCGAGAACCAGAATGTGCGGGTTGGTAAGGGCAAGGCACGCAAAGGCCACACGAGACTTTTGACCACCGGACAAGACAGCCATCTTTTGCAGACCCGTGGTACCCGTGATACCGAAAGCACCGAGTTGTCTTCGGTACTCTTCTTCGGCGCGGCCTGGGTACTCCTTGGCCATGAAACTCACGGCGCTCATGGTGAGGTCCAGAGCATCAACGTGGTGCTGGGCAAAGAAACCAATGCGTAGTCGTGTATGTTGCGAAATGAGACCCTTGGTTGGCGATAGCTTGGCGATGAGAAGCTTGAGAATCGTCGTTTTACCAGCACCGTTGGGACCCACGATACCGATTCGGGAGTCGAGCTGGACATCGAGATCGACATCCTTGAGCAAAATGTTGTCTTCGTTGTAGCCAAAAGTGACGCCCGACATCTGGACAATGGGTGGCGAAAGCTTCTCCACATCGGGGAACTTGAACTTGACACTGTATTCTTGCTCCGGTGGTGCCAGGGTCGGCATACGCTCGAGCTTCTTGATACGCGATTGTGCTTCAGCAGCCTTGCCAGCGTTGTATCGGAACTTGTCGATAAAGGCTTGAAGGTGAGCACGCTGAGCCACATTGTTCTCGTATTCCTTCTGGTAGATCTTCTTGCGCTCCTCCTTGGTGTTGTAGAAGGATTCGAAGTTGGCTCCTCTGTAGTAGTCGAGTCGCTCAGAATGTTGGTGGATGATGTCAGTCGCGACTTCGTTGAGGAATGCTCTGTCGTGAGAAACAACCAAGACAGTGCTAGGGTAGCCTTGCAAGTAGTTGGAAAGGAAAGTAATAGACGGAACGTCCAACATGTTGGACGGTTCGTCGAGAAGCAGCAGATCGGGCTCGCAGAACAGTGCTCTGGCAAGGGCAAGACGCATACGCCAACCACCGGAGAAGGTCTTTGTGGCAAACTGTTGACGTTCTGGGGAGAAACCGAGACCGGCGAGAATACTGGCGGCCCTCGACTCGGCCTTGTCCGATTCCATCTCGGCCAACTTGTCCATGATATCACCTAGCTTGGTGTCCAGAGCCTCACGGTCTCGGTCCAGCCTGCTGGCATCGGCAGATGTGTCAGCCAACGAAGAGCGCTGAGCCTCAATAGTTGCAAGCTTCTCAGTGATTTCTCCTTGCTCCCTGAGCAAGACCTTCCGCCAAACATCGGCATCCAGAACAGCTTGAATAGCGGGCGTGTCGTCTCCAGAAAGCTGCAGTCATTAGTATTCCATACAAGTTGATGTGGATGAGTCAAACATACCTCTTGTTCGACGTGCAGGATGGAAATATGCGTCGGAATGGGGACTTCACGTCGAGATAGAGCGCGCAGAAGCGTAGATTTACCAACACCGTTGTTACCAACCAAACCATAGCGGTGTCCATAAGCAAGAGTAAAGGTGGTATCCGTCAAGATGCGCTGGCCACTGATAGACACATCGATGCTGTCAATCTTGATGTCCTTGCTCTTGTTGGAAGCGGCACCGATCTGGAGAGGGTTGACGGCCATGTAGAACTCCTCGTACGACTGCGAAGACTCGGGCTGGTCCAGGAGCCTGGAGGCCTCGTACTCGACGTTCTTGAACTCCTTCTTGCTCTGCTTTGCGGCGATCTTGCGCTCGGCCTTCTCCAGCTTCTTGCGGTCGACCTTGGACTCGACCTTGCGCTGGTTGGCAGACTCCAGGTCGATGCTGCCGGTGGCCACGGCCAGAGTAGAAGACATGTTGCGCTGAGAGCCCACCTGGATGGCCTGATCCAGTCGCTTGGCGGCCGAGGGACCTCTACGCTCCCCGCCGTCATTGTTGGCCGCCTCGTACTTCTCAACCCACTTGGTCACGAGGTCCTGAATCTTCTTCGCCTCAGCACCGGATGCGTTGCCAGACGCGGACAGCAAAAGCTCCGTGATGGCGATGGCGGCCTCGGCGAGCGGCGACAGCCCGGTCGCCTCCTCCTCCTCCGTCCATGCCGTGGAGGCGTGCCTCAGGTATCCGGCCGAATACTCGGATACGACCGGGTCAACGTCCGGCAGCACAGTTCTGATTTCAGACTCCATAGCTGTGGCTGGAATCGCACGGAGGTGTTGCTTTTCCTTTGCCTGAGATCGAGAGCTGGTGAGAGCGGGTTGAATGCCACGTGCAATCGGGTACTTTTTTCTCCCGAGGCTTGCAAATTGTCGAGGTGACCAGGAACGAACAAGCTGCAGGCGCGGTTGTTGCTACTCCAACCTCACGATAATTAAGCTGTCTCCGTTACCGCAATCACAGATATATCAAAGTTTCAGTCGGTTGTGACAGATCGTCGACGAGCTGTTGCACGGCATACGGACACGGTCAGGTTTGCCCCCATTCAAAAATTCATCATCTGTCGGCGGGCGGCATGTCGTCCAAGGTGGGGTCACCGCGGGGTAGTCTGATTGGGTACAGCCACTCCATGTCTTTGGTTACGATATTGACGACTATCAACTTGTTGCCAGGACGCATCACATACGAAGTAATCGCAGCAAAAAGAAACAACAAGTCTACAAGTTTCAGGATTTAAGTGTTTCATCTATTTGCCTTTCATGGCCATGCAGGAGTTCACCCACGCGAAATCGGTTGATTAATGCCTGCCTTCAATCCGCATCGCCACGGCAGATCAGATACGATTACTACCTCGTACTTGCAGGGCTTGAGGACATGCAGCATCTGCAAAATCAGTGATGGAGAGAAGACAGTCACTCCGGACTTGAGCTCGGCGGTACAGTCATCCATCAACCACGAGGCCGTTCTATATCCATGAACAAGGCGCTGATGGACGCTGTACGCAGATTTACCGAATAGAGACCGTTATCGAGGGCGTACTTCGCACAGGCGTACAGATATACGTACAGCCTGATTCATGCCGCTCGAGCGTACCGAACCGGACCACGAATCTAGCTGACGCGAGGAGCAGCCTGTCTGTCAGCTTCTCAGGATCCGGCCCAGGAACCGAGTCACAGCTTGATGGTTCATCATAATTTACAGCCTAGAAAGACAGTGGAGAGAGAGGCTGAAGGATGAGAAAGAAAAGAATCTGGTGGTCTGGGTAAGCAGAGTTCGTTAGCCCATGCAGCCTCACTGCCTTAGCACCAGGGGTACACCGTAGACGTTTTTTTCTTCTTCGTTTTCTAGAATTTGCTTCTGGGCTTCTCTCTGCGCAGGCGCGTCCGAACTACATTTTGAGACAGATCCCCAAAATCTCGTTTATATCTCCGGTGCGCCGCTGGGATGCCCCCCGCCCGCAACAAACCGAGTCGATGCGTGGACAGGGAATCAGACGAGGCGCAATCTAGCAGACAGAAGCCGGTCGTCTTGTTGCGCTTGGCCGTTCCCCGAACTTTCTCATTCCGGGCAGCGAGGGGCTAGAAGGAACTGTTGGTTCTGGACTGGACTGGACGGACGGACTGGTTAATGAAATTGATGAGATGTCGCGTCAACTTCCTGCCAAAAAGCGAGCTGGCGGCAAGCAGACCCCTACTAAAATCCACGTGAGACGCGTCTGCCAGAAGATACGCGTCGTCTGGTTGGCTGGCGATCCGGCTGACGACATACGAGGGCGAACCAATGATGGGCGACCGATGCGGGGGGGGGGGGGGGGGGGGGGGGGGGGGGGGGGGGGGGGGGGGGGGGGGGGGGGGGGGGGGGGGGGGGGGGGGGGGG